>APFE030942607.1:52524-70102 GCA_000404065.3 Pinus taeda
TTGAGTTAATATATCCTTTACAACAGAGTTAGGGACATAGGCAATCATGTGGGAGTATAAGATGTAAATTCTGAAATCTTTGATGGCTTTGACCAGGGCATAGGCCTGCTTTTCCATAATTTGATATTTCAAGGGTGCATCTCTCAAAGCTCAGCTGAAGAAAGCAATTCACTTTTCGTTGCCTTGATCATCTTTTTGCAATAGGACAGCGGCTATAGTGTGCTCAGATGCTAAGGAAAAAATGATAAAGTCTTTGTCGAATTGAGGACTGGTGAGGACAGGCATTTGAGTTAAGGCAATTTTTATACTCTCAAAAGCCTGCTTGGTTTCAAGAGACCATTTTACCTTGGCATCCTTCTTCAACATGTTGCTCAATAGCCTTAATAGCTCAGCTAGGTTTGGGATAAATCTCCTTAGGAAATTGATCTTTCCAAGGAATGCTTGCAGTTCTTTTATGTTTCTTGGATAGGGGATTTGAAGGATAGCTTGAATTCTTTCAGGATCAATTCTAATCCCATTTTTTGATATGATATTCCCTAGAAGCTTGCCTTCCTCAAGGGCAAACAGGGACTTCTTGGGTTTCAAGGAAATGCCATATTTCCTGCATATCATGAAAAATTGCCTTAAGTGCTTGAGGTGCTCTTGGTCAGATTTGGAGAATGGGGTCAGATCATCAAGGTAAACTACGAGGAAATCATGTATCTCCTTGGTAAATGCAATATCCATTGCCCTTTGAAAGGTAGCACCAGCGTTTTTCAGCCCGAAAGACATTTTAACATACTTAAATGTTCCGCACGGTGTGGTAAAGGCTATCTTGTCCTGGTCATCCGGGTGAACAAGTATCTGATTAAATCCTGAAAATCCATCTAGTAAAGAAATTCTAGAGGAACCCACTACTCTTTGTAAGATATGGTCCATTTTGGGCAAAGGGTAGTGGTCTTTTAGAGAGACCTGATTTAAATTTCTCAAGTCTTCACACAGTCTTATCTCTCCTATTTTTTTTCTAGTGGGAACTAAATTGGATACCCATTCGGAGAATTTGATGGGTGCAATGATACCAGCTTCAAACATTCTCTTTATTTCTTTTTCGATAAGGGGAAGAAGCATGGGGTTGATTCTTATAAGTTTCTGTTTGAACAGTTTTTGATTTGGTTTTAAGGGAATGGTATGTTGGAACACTGAGGTGTCATAGGACTTCAAGTCCTCATAACTCCAAGCAAATACATCTTGGAATTCTTTGAACAAATCCATGTATTTCAGTTTTTGATCAGGGGGAAAATTTTTAGACAACCTAATCATTCTAGGCTGCTCTGTTGTTCCTATGTTGTGTTCTTCTATAGTAGCATTTAGAGGCTCCATTTTTGGCTTTTTGGGCACATCATTGTCATCAAACATGTCTTCTAATGGAGTAAGGACGGCAGGTAGAAAATTACTCTTTAGATCAATAAACTCATCCTCTGCTTTGGCTGTTTCCTCTAAACATATTTGTTTCAACTGTTCTACATTTGCGTTGTTAAACAAAGTTGGGTTAAGGATTTTTTTAGCTGTTGCAGCTATTACAGTCGGGTGATTTTCTTCTGCTAGCTGTTGTGAGTTGTTCATGGCATCCATGTCAATGTTTGTGTTGGAAAATTCACCCTCAAGAGTTAAGAAACTGTTAATCTGGGCATCATTTTGAAATACTTGCCAATCCTTGACATTGTTAGGGACCGAAGGTCTATGTTTTATTTCAGCGGTGAAATGGTGATTTGGTTCAAAGGGAAGCTTGCATGTGCTAGAAAAAGTTGCTAGACTGTGGGCATGAATATTATGATCCCTTGAAATTTTGGCCAGCTTGAATTCACTGAAGGAATTGAGTATTTCGGTGGCAGCAACCCTGTAAGCTCTCATTCTACTGTCATTAGTAACAAAGTTACCTTTCATTTGTTGTATAATCAAGTCGGAGTCACAAAGGATGGACACTTTTGTAGCTCTTAGGATTTTGAGCAGTTTAAGGCCTAAGAGAAGAGCTTCATACTCTGCCATGTTGCTTGTACATCTGAAATTGAGTCTATAGGCATGGCCTTCTGCATGATTATCATGTGTATTGTAAATCCATACTCCTGCCCCTGCTCCTAAATTGTTGACAGAACCATCAAACTCTAAATACCATGTGTTTTGTTGTTTGAGGTTTGTATTGAGAGTTTCAGTTTTTTGAGGATTGGGCAGACTTACAATTTCTGTTTCGGGATGTTCTTCTTGCTGTTTGTTGGTTTCCTTGGATGTTGAGACAATTTCATGGGTATTGGCAACTGATTCCTCATTGATGTATGTTTCTTGTTCCAAAGATAACGGCTTATCATCAGTTGGAGGGCTAGTGTTATCATTAAACAAAATAAAAGAATCCATATCGGAATGGATTGAGTAAATTGGAAAATTTTGGGGCTTTTCTTCACTGATTACCACATACTTCATTAATGTTTCTCTATACAGTCTCTTTGGTTGCCCAAAGAAAGATATAGTGGCATAAGAGAGGTCGAGTTGAAGGGATCCTTGGAGTTTTACTCCCCATGATCTTGATAGGAGCATGCCATACTTTGTGGGAATGTCAGCAACTACTACGTCCATTAGGATTGTCTTGTTGGGGAATTGGACCAGAGACACACAAAGGTCTTTAATCAAGCCTAAACATTTGACTTGACTTGAGTCAAAGGAATATAGATCTTTGTATGGTCTTGTGACATCAAGGTTCAACCTTTCCATTACAGCTTTGGGCATAAGGTTATGTGAGGCACCTGAGTCAAACATAGCATTATGCAATATTTTATCATGTATGTGCAGACTGACATAAAAAGGTGGAACAGGTCCGTATGTTGATTTTCGGTTAACTTCTGGACCGAACAACAGCTCAGGGGTATCGTCTAAAACATTTACATCATCCCTTACTACTGGTAGTCGAAGTGACCTTTGAATTTTTTGCCTATATACATCATGTTTGGCAAGTTCTGAGAGGGGAATGGATATCTTGAGTTTTCCAATCTCTGCTTCTAAACTGAAAGGATTTTCCAATGAGTTCTTGGCGTTGATAGCGCAGATTTCTCTTTTTCAAGCATACTCTCTATGTTTTCTTTTGGAATGTCAATGTTATGATGTATGACAGTTTGTGGTATTTCTGCTTTGGGATGATTTATTAGAGTTCCATTCAGATTTTCTTTTGGGGAAGAAGGAGGTAGAGGCCGATCAATAGGAAGCTGTGTGTCTGTTATATCCTCCACGGTTATTTGATGTGGGTTTGGGACAAAGATGTCAGATGGTTGAGTTATAGCGACATTGTTTTTAGTTTTGTTGGGTTGTTTGCTATCTTTCGTTTTGCTAGATGTGGGGACATCAATGGTCCTTGTTCTCAATTTGTATTGTTTGTGTACTTCATACACAGCGGTATCATAACCTTGTTTGAAATCGAAAGACTCTCCCGACTTGGTGTGAAATTGTTTTACATCTGGGTATTCTCGGTCCTCTTCAGCAAGAAAGGTTTGCTGTTCATTTTCCGAATCTATCAGGTTCATATGAGTCCCATCTGTGGGCTCAGTGGATGTGGATGCCTCTGCATAGTTTTCTTGGAAAGGAGGCCTAATATCATGGCCAGGACTGGCCCTTCCAGCGTTTGTGTTTTGAGTTTTTCTGAAGTTCGGGTTCCTTATGGCATTGGGATGTTGACCTTCCCATGAAGTTTTCCTCTCAACATTGTCTACTCTGTCTCCCAGCCTGTGGATGCCACTGATAATGGCATCTAGCTTCTAATCGAAGGCTGAGGGTTCTTCCTTGAAGGTGTTTCTTCTCTCAGTTCTGGCTCTGTTTCTTTTAGCAATCAGATTTGCCTCCGCACTAACAACAACATCTTGCATTTCTGCAAGGCTTTGAGGGGCTCTTTCCCTTAACTGATATGCCATATCAACATCAAATCCATCAGGGAATTTGTACAAAGCGAGATCAGGCGGAGGTCTCAAATTTTGTCGTATTGCATTGTAAACATTATTAAACCTTGCACAGTAATCCAAAACTGTTTCCTGAGGTCCTCTTTTGATAGTATCATACTTAGATAGTATGTGTAGGGGATCTTTCTTTTTCTCCCATCTGTTAATAAATGTCTGGTATAAGGCTTCAGGGTTTAATATGGAATTGGGTGTAAGTGCCCTAAACCAGGTTCTGACATCACCGGTCAAACTTTGGACAAAAATCTTCATTCTCACATTGTCGTCATCAATTTCATAACTCTCGAAGTAATCCTGCATTTTCTTTGTATGCTGTAGGGTGGTGCAGGAGTTTGTGCCATCAAAATAGGTGATTTTTGTTTGGTAGTCCTGAGGCATAGCCCCGGGATTAGCAGGCAACTGTAAGGGCGCATATCTATTAGCCATGAGAATGGGGATAAGTGGAAAAACTGGGGCAACTGGGATAACAGGAACAACCGGGGTAGAAGGAGTAGTAGTGGTAGTAGGAGTATAGGATGGAGGTGTAGAAAAGCTGCTTGGAGAAGGGGTTGATGAACCAGGGGAACTTGGGGTTGACCGAAATAGAACTTTCACAGGGGTTGGAACACCACTTAGCTGAATTGTTTCAGGACTCACAGCAGTTGGGTCTTCTTGTTGCTTTTGTTTTCTAATGATTTTGGGGATTAAATTCGGATTTTCAAAAATAGTTGGGCAACTAGGATCAGGGTTTGATCATGTATGATGCATTTTATTTTTAGGAGCTAGCTTCTAATCTATTTTTTGGGAATTTTTTCTTAAAAACACAGGTTGACCGAGACTTTCAAAGGTCAGTTTCTTCCTTTGTGGAGTTGCAAACTTGTTTAGTGAGATTATCTGAGGAAGTTCCCCAGTGGAGTCGCCATTATGTTATCACCCAGGTTGTCCCTTAGCTCCTGAAGGGATACGGCCGAGGTAACCACAAACTAATCTTTGGATTGCAGGTTCTAGCCCACCTGCAATCAGAGAGGGCTCTCTCTTTATGATTTATCTTTGTTGATGAGGTTTTTAGGCTAGTTATTGGGTTCAGGATTCTTTGTTTGTGTTTGGATGGAAGGAGAATGCTTTCAAGCAGAGAGGCAATTCATGAAGTGATAAGTTTCAAACCATTGGGCATGGAGTCATGGGTCAGGATTGCCAGTGCGTTATCTTGGTCACTAGAGGAATATGGAGCGGGATAGCTGCACATAACACAACTCTCAAACTAAAAGATGAATGACATGTAAGGAATGAGAGGCACTTAAGAATCTCTCACTCAGCTTAACAGGGGGAAGGGCTGATCTCTATCTAGGGGCAATGAAGAATCCCTGGATAACTGTCATGTGTGATGAGGTTAGGGTAAACATGAGCCATATGGAATTCATATTTATGCCTAAACAGAGGAAAACATAAAGAAACAACAGTAATTGAGCATAGAGTGTAATTAAATAAATTCTAAGCTAATCTTCTTTTCTGCTGTTTAGATGGTAACTTATGAATGGAAAACAGAGGTAAGAAGCACTTATTGAGTTATGCAACAGCACAAGAATTCCATAATCACTCTTCAACCGTTAAACACAGTGAACAATCCTTTCTCCAAAGCTCATAAGTAGTCTTTGATTATAGAAACTATCAGGTATTATAGTGCGAGTCTCTCCTGGAGCAAAATCAGCTAAGGATAGCTTGTCAACCAACCAACCCTTAATACAGTCTTCAGGGCTACTTTTATAGTGCAAATATCTCAAAATATTTATTACAATCGACCTAAAACAGGTCTGCGAAAAGAGCTTTCTAAACCTAAAACTGTGCCAAAATTAAATGCAGGTAAATATCTATTGAACTGTGTCAGAGGTAGCTGGATCAAAAAGAGTGTACTGTGGCCCTTGGTAGCTTGATGCAGTACTACTGGAATAACTATGCTTTGGGATTTGTAGTTCTGATCTTGTGTGAGTTAAATGTGCAATAACCGTGATTTGAGAGCCTTGAGCGGCTTCGCCCTTTTCTTTGACTTTGCTGGAAGGTGTTTAATTTTCACCTGCTTTGGGCCGCTGCTAAGATCTTCACTGATACTATTCGCCGCTTCCTGATACTCTTTGACGTGTTTTCTGTTTGCATATTTAATCTTATACTCTTTAATCTCTGTTCTTAGTCTCTCTCTATCTTTAGATATGTTAAATTTGGCAAAATCAGGCAATTTCGGGCTTTTTCGGTGCAAAAAGGGCCCAGGAATCACAAGATTCCCTAAAGTTTCCCCAATATCACTCATTTCCCATAGCAATGCACGATTAGCACTTCGCGCATGGAAAACTGCCTCCGTTTCTCATTCCGGAGCTCCGAAGCTCGACTTTCGCGCTTGCGCGTTTTCCCCTTTTTCTGGCTGCTGACGTCAGCTGTACGACGGATGACGTTAGCCAGGTGACGTGGCAGGGTGACTCATATGTTACTACGATGCGATAAACTTCTTCTGATGCGATCGCAATATTGCATCGGCGGAGAATGAGAAGGTATTTATTTTGGAAATGCGATGCTTGTGACTGTCGATCGCCAATATCGCGATATCGCATCGAGAAAAAGGAAAAGGGCACACCTATGTGGTATAAAATATTGCGATATGTCGATCGTGAGATGGCATCGGCCTCCGATTGCGATAATGGCGTTGGAGAGGGTTTACCAGGATCGGAAGAATGTTAAGGCAATCGGCAAGGGTTTATTGCGATCAACAGGAGTGAGTAAGTGCTTTTGAAGGGTATTTGAGGCCTCAGAAGGGGTCCGATAACCTAAAAAGGAATTTTATGCTTTGGAAGGAGTCCATTGCATTAGAACATGGTTTGAAGGGGTAACATGAGGGTTCTTGCCCAGTTTCAGATACATTGAGCAATTCCTGGGGGTACTTATGGTTATTTTCAACCAGGGGGAGGGGATATTTACATGAGGGGATTATCTACATAGTTTTAGTAGGGGGATGGGGAAATTATAGGGAGTTAGATAATAATGTTAGTGGTTAATATGGAGATGTCAAGAAAGCGCTAAGTTGCAGAGATCTTATGCTTCAAAGGGGAGATAGAACCTTATAGAGAAAGTATGGATCCTCTTTGAATGAAGCAGATCTTCACCCATGCTAATGACATGGAAAATGATGAAACTAAGAGATATCAAGTAGATCTTGACCTATTTTGGGGAAATTTGTTAATGATTTGGGGAGGAGGAAGAAAGAGAAGTTAGTTATGCCTGATTTGAGCTCCTCCATATGAAAACTGCCCGATGACTGTGACCTGAGTAGAGATGATACTTTAAAACATGGAAATGAACAAAAATCAAGATTCTGCAACCTCAAAACTACTTACCTAGCCTACTTAGCTAACATTTTTTCTTCTTCTGGATTGGGTGCATTTAGACTTGCAGACCCAGCATTTCAAATTTTTCTTTTTATGCCTTCCTATCTACAAACTACCCTTATTTCTTCCAAGGGCCTAGATTAAGAAGTTGGGCTCCTTTGATTCTCTAACTTTCTAAGAATCTGCCAAGATTAAGCTATTTGGACAAATTTCCATTCTCTATATTCTAAAACAAGAAATTGAAACCTAGGGAGACCAAGATTAAGCTGTTTGGACCTCCCTTTAGCTGAAAATTCTACAAAACTGGAATGACTTTTCAAAATTGGAATGCAGTTAGATGAACTTTGAGTAGCATTCTTTCCTTGGTGACTGCTTAGCAAATATGAAGCATTGCAGCATGGAAAGTATGACATATTTGGCCTGTAAAATTGTCAATCATGAAATATGGGTAACCTGCTGCAACAAAAGGCTAACTGTGGCTCCACTTGGGGATGGCTTTTCCTTGTGAGAAGCCAAGAATAGCAGGTCAGATTTCCTTGATTCTTTTGTTATGGCTGTGCTTTGAACTTCTTAGTGCTGACTTTTGGACTGACGTGAACTTTTGGACTAGTAACAACACTTTCCTTTAACTGTTTTGCTGTTAAGTTGTAAAGCACCGCCTGCTTTCTTCTGCGTGCTTTAGCATTATGAATTTTTGCAAAATAAGTTCAAAGTGCTGATATATACAAACATTCTATGTACAAAAAATAACACCACCTATTCTTTTTAATCAAAAAGGATCATTGTAGTGCTTTAGCATTCAGCCATTTACAGGGCCTTCTTCAGCTATGCTACCATCTAGAGATCTGAGAAAATATGTATTATTGCCTTGCACAGCGCTGATAGTGTATGGACCTTTCCACAGAAAATTGAATTTTGCATGTTTGCCCTTGTCCTCTCTCCGTGAGTCCCATCTTAGAACTTTGCTGCCAACCCAGAAATCCTCTGCTTTAGCCTTCTTGTCAAACATATTTTTGATTTTTTCTTGCAGTATTTGAGCTCTATCGTAGACTTGCTCTCTGGTTTGTTGAATATGAATGGTTTGATTAACTCTTCTCTGCATGTCATTTGGTTCATCCTGAATTTCTTGCAACAGTTTAATAGTGGGAATGCCCAAAGATGAAGGAAATTTGGCTTCCATGCCATATACTAGTTCATAAGGGCTCATCCCAATGGATTTCTTGGTGGGAAGTCTGTCTGCCCACAGAGCATTTGTGAGCTTCCTATGCCAGTTCTTTTTGTTTTCCTCCAGCAATTTCATTATGATATTGATGAGGCTTTTGTTGGATGATTCAGCCAAGCCATTACGTTGAGGGTAGTAAGATGTGGAGTGGCCCAAGGTAATGTGGTATTTATGGCAGAAGTTGATCATCTTTTTGGATTTGAAGGCAACGGTGTTGTCAGTGATGATTTTCTCAGGGCAGCCAAATCTGGAAAGGATATTGCTCTCAAGGAATTGGATAATGGTGGAGTCTTTGGCTTGCCTACATGGAATGGCTTCAATCCACTTAGTGAAATAATCAGTGGCTGTTAAAATCCACTTGTGCTGGCCTGAGGAAGAGGGATCAATATCTGATAAAGTGCTAGATCAGGAATACTGTGATTGGGTTATGGTGCAGATCTGGATCTGAATGAAGAAGGAACTTGAGCGCAAGGAGAAGGATAAGTTCTATTGATGGGTCTTAATCTTTAAGCTTGAATGATAATATTTTTTGTTCTGGGTTTAGATTTGGTGTGTGGTTACAGTTACTATGATTTGGATACAACTGTCAGAGAAGTGTCTACTTGATTCAGTGCTAATTGGTGAAAAGGAGATTGTTTGATGCAGAAATTCTTGATGATTGATTGATGTTCATGGATCCAGTCTGAAAAATTTATGAAACGTGGTCCCTGGAAGAAAGAGAAGGTTGTAGCCTTTTGTAGGCTAGCACCTACATACTAGTATCTTGGCTAGTGCAAGAGCTAAGGGGGTGTAGCTCCCTTCCAGGAGATTCGGAAAACGAGAGAGGGTTGTAGCTCTTTGCAGGTTGCAGCCTGCGTACTGGTAAAGACTACACCAGTACAATTGTAAAAAGAAGTTCTAATTGAAAGAAGATAGAGACCATATTGCAGCGGTGGTTTTCACCCACATTGGTTTTCCACCTTATATCATGGTGTTCATGTGTGTGGCTTATGTGTGATGATTTGTTCTATTTTACTGCACCTGTTTACTGTTAATATGGTTGATAATGTTCTAATGCACTCATTAAGGATCAACTAACTTATCATAAGAAGTTGTGGAAGTATCATATATGAATCTGAATATGGAAATGAAAAAGTTTTATTGATGTGATAATACTGATTCACCCCCCCTCTCAGTATTATTTCCAACAAACACAGGGGGGAAATTTTTCCCATTCCCACAATACCTTGTCCAAGTAGTATGGTCACTTCCTTTAATTGGAGTCAACTGAAAGGATATCGTCTTCCTCCTTAAATGCCTTTCCAAATCATAGTACATGCTTATAATTCTCCCATACTTGGAATAGTCATAGATGAAGGTGTGTCTGTTAGAATTCTATCCTAAAATGATTGGGAAGCTTTAGGTTCTTCAGAGCTTGTGTCTATTACCTAGAATTTGTTTTCTTTTAACAGTGAAACCAATTAATTGTTAGGGATACTTCCTCAGTCACTTATTACTTTGGGAGCAAAGAATACCTATAAGGATGTGATGGTAGTCCAAGTCCCTTTGGATTTTAATTTACTCCTTGGGCGTGACTATGTTTATGAAATGGTAGTTCTTGTCTCTTCAATCTTTTGTGTGATGCATTTTCCACATGAAGGAAGAATTGTGACCATTGACTAGCTTTGACTCGTTGGTCCTAATCTGAATCCCAATCAAATGCCTTCCCTAAATGGTCCTTATATGAAAGTGGTATCTCCTCTTCCACAAATTAATTATGTGGCCACCTGTTATATTCCTACATCTAGTGATGATCTAGTAGGTGATGTAGTGCATCATTTACTGGGGGCATTGGATTATGATCTATCCATTGGATCCTTTGATTCCTTCCAGAGTGTTGTCCTCTCATTAAATGAGACCCTCTTGGAATCCATGGCCTTCTACAGATCATGATTAAATTTTACAAAAAAGAGTTAATTTTCTTGTGTGAAGCTCATTAAAAAATGAAACAAGGTTCCTAAGAAGAGTTCCTTTCTTGTGTCAAGTTTGTTAAAAAATGAAACAAATCCCCTTCAATTCGATTCTTTGATTAGATGTCGTAAATTCCCAATCGAGTCTTTCACTTGATCTTGTAATGAGCCTTCATTCCATACACCTATTAGTAATGAATAGTCTACTTAGGTGAATGAAATGAAGATTTTGGGGGCATGTGACTAGAATTGAGTCATTATGATCAAGACATGTAAACTTATTTCATGCATAGTTTTTCTTTGTTTCAAGACTGTGTAAAAATGAAACCACTCTCAAGCATAGTTTTTCTTAAGTTTCAAGCTTGTACAAAAACGAAACCATCTTCAAGTATTTTCAAGCATATTTTTTTCATGTTTCAAGCTTCTCAAAAAATGAAACCAATTTCAAGCATCGCTTCCCATGTTTCAAGATTGTGTGAAAATGAAACCATTCTCATTTTATCTCATGTGATTGCCATTTTTATAAGCCTATTTATGTCTGATGAGCCTCGGTTTTCTCTTTCCATCGTCACCATCTGCTCAACTGATCAGACTCTTTCACTTGGTTGTTTTTACCCTTACATGGGGAACAACTATGATGAGTGGTCTTATTAGCCAGACTATTGACCTTTACGTGTTTTGAGCATTTCCATCATGACCAAAACAAATTACTATCTTTTTATACCACATGTTCCTCTAGGTGGAGTCCTTTTTCAACTCTTTTCAGACTCCCAAAATATGACAAGATTGTCAAGAACTTGTATTTTCAAACTCGTTAAAGTAAATGAAAAGACGTCTACTCGGTATAAGTTTAATCCTTTTTTGGATTGAGATAGACTAATGACGAAAAAGTAATGCCTTAGTCGAAAATGGTTAAGAGGTTCGCCTGAGTATTGTTTTCTACCTTTTTAGACTCAAGAGACTATCTACGAAAAAGGAACCTTTGGAGTTTTATTTTTCGCATTTATTTCAAACTCTCTATACATGAAAAATATGTCGAGTTATCCATTTGTTGGACTCGTTAAAACATAAAACAATGATGAACTCATCTAACATGACGGGACCGAACCACTCCTTCTCAAGGTTCGTTAAATATACTTGGAGGGATTCATCTGAAAGATGAACTTATAGATGATGCATATTTTATCCTCCTCAATATTGTCAAAAATAAAGAGGTACTAACCAACAATTGTTGGGGAAATTGGGAAAATAGGGTACCCCACTTGTTAATGGAAACACTTTTCTCTTAAACACGACACTCTTCCACTTCATTTTCATGGTTGTTGGGTTGGGAAATATGCTTGTCTTTTGTTTCATCATACCTTTTCAAAGCCTCCATTTTCTATTTTGGGTAAATGCCAGCAACTCCATTCAATGTTGTCGATGTGTTCAAGAGAATTCATTCAGTTGATATATGTTATGATACTCTTAAGCCTTCATTCCATGTTTGTCATTCCTAATCTAGTTCCATATCATCATTATTCTTTCTTAAATCATGATACCCATTTCATGTCATTGATGGGGGATACATTAAGACCCTCCTACAATGGGTCACATCCTGTCGACATCAACTCATTATCTAGGAAGTTGACTTAGAAACAACCCTTTGGTACATTGGTTCTTGCATAAATCAATGGAAAGTTTTCTCACTCTCGGTGACAATTTTACATCATTAGCCTTCGACTGATGGATTATGTGTCGTGTTAAACTTCAAATCATTCATTCACACCATACAAATTGTATTGTAGTACCTTGATATCCATTAACATCTTCGAAAATTTCTCTCGCATCTGTTAACAACTTACATCATTTGCCGGTAATCATATGGTGTCTACCATGTTCCAATACAACTCATTGATTCACATGGTTAGACTCATACATTGGATGATTGTGTGAATGATATAGAAGACCCGATATCTAGTTCCATCCATCTGGGATGTGATTTCATGATTAATACAAGATCACAGTGTATGATGGATATGATCATACACCTTTTGTCATCAGTGGACATGTTTATTTGATCATTGTACATGTAATGTTAGTTTATATGCTTAACATGGGTATTCCTCCCTCAGCAGAGATATCATGATGTAAATGTATTGTAATAGATAATGATCTCATCGGTTTTCTTGATACCGACTTGTCACAAGGTAAAGAAATTCAGTCATTAGATGTCATTTCCAACTATTCTCTTTAGGGGGCAATCTGTTATAGGCCATTTTCTCATTGTTGCCTTGAGGGGCTCAGACCCAGTTTCAGAGTTAGCTATGCTAACCAACAAAACCCTATACCATCGGCCCTTTCGGCAATGATCTTCTCATGTGAACAACAATCTCGCTCGAGGCAATATTGGGGGATGTTGGAATGAGGTTTCCGCATCCAAAAGGACATGGCGTGTGGATGTTGACTTAGTATTACCTACATATATCTTTCTGTGCTAGGCGATCTTACTTAACATTATACCTAATCTGATTTATTCATACAAAAATATTTATTCACATATCTAACATCCTATTTATTGTGCATAAATCAATGGGCTTTAACTGTAATTAACTATAACAACATTCATGCATCAATTTTGATCTTATATTTTACTTGCACAAAACAAAAGTAAATAGTAATCGCATAAAGTAAAGTACAAAAGGTAAGTACATGGATCTGCCTTCAAAATTTTATTTATTAAGTTCAAATCTTCATAATTGCAATTTGTCTTACCATGTGCACAACTGTAGGGACCTACGCATACAGTAGCATACTTACCAAGGTCTCCGTGTACACATATGCATGAGCATTCCCTTTAGCTTGAACACAAAAATATATATAATTCTAGACCCAAAATGTCAAAACATATCTATCAGTTAGATGTCTTTTACTTCCTAAGACAACCCTTTATATATCTTTTCCTATTACAATACCATGGTCCACAAACCATGGGCATAATTCAAAGCATACAAATTAATCCCATCCTTTTACAAAATAAGGGGATTTGACCTTCCCTAAAGACCATATGACTCCTAAAACATTGTTTGAAGCACGTTCTGCTTCTCAAAATGTGGGTTCTTTAAAAAACTTTGAGCTAGTGGGACCCTACCCAACAGTCCCCCAACACAAAGATGTGACTCGTCCTGAGTCACTCAGCTGGTGTCCTAAATATTTGCTTTGAGACCACTATATGCATCCTTCAAAGGTTGAAGTATTTCTATGCACAGCATGGTAGCCTGCCGTACTTCCTCTACCAACTTCTTCGTCGTCAGCCCTGCTGTTGCCAGACCCATGGTTCTTTATGTCTACCTAATGTTCTTCAGCTTATTCTCCATTATTTGTGAGAGTTGAATGGCTTCCTCATCCCATGGTTGTGTCCATGATGAAATGATCTTCTCTTTTCACCATATTTCATCAATCTATCCCTAAAAAAACTTTCCCTCCTGGAGATGGGAAAACCGTTATGCAGGTACAAAGGTTTGTGTAGTCACTTTGATCTCATCAAACTGTTTTTGCTTGTCGCAGATATTTGCCTCTATCTTCTGTACATGTGGGTCCTCCTACAACAAGGTGTATATCTCCATAGTGTCTTCAAATATCCATATACAATCCTTGAATGTAGTAGCGATATCTTCCATAGCAGCCTTGATATATGTTGCGCGCTGTTCGCAAATCTCTGGGGGAGTTGTCGGCTGCAACCTCATTTACAACTCTACAATCTCCATTTCTAGCTTGAATTTGACTTTGTTAACTTGTGTCTTTGATTCTTTTACTGTTGCCACAATATTCTAAAGCTTCCCTTCAGGTGCTTCTTCTGTTTGGCTCTGGAGCTCTAGTAGTTCACTACAAGCTTTGGGGATGGCCTCTTCTAGCTTCTTTTTGTGCACAACTACTTCATCGCGCTCCTTGACGACACGATTCTTCTCTTTGAACATCTATCAAATGCCATTTTTCACTTCTTTAATCACCAACAAAGTGTGCTTCTACCGTATCTTTAGTTTATCGGTGACTCCCTGATGTAACTCCTGCAAGGTTTGAATGGGGAGTTCCGTAAGATTTTTCCAGTGTTGTGCACCCTCTTGATCTTCGGTAGTATCAAAATGTAGAGCACCATTGGTAGTTGCACAACCTAGATCTCAGATGTGAATACTGTAGTTGTGCTAAATGGTGCCACGCTCACTTGACCCATTCTTGCCTAATTCATGCTCACTTGAACTGCACTCGCCGGAACCTCCATCTTCTTGAGGCCATGTTGGACCTCTGTCAAAACTATTTTATACTAGTCTTCAATGTTCCCCCATAAGTCCTCTGTCACAACTCAGATTGTGTCACCAATATCATTGATGTGATCCTCAGTGAGGACCATAAGCTCTATACCAACTGATCTGTCATACTTTTGCTTCTTCTGTGTGTCTCCAACACTTGATTCCTGCCTTTTAACTATGAAATGGGAATCTACCCCCTCAGTTTCAACAAAAGGGTCTTCACCAGCCTAATCACCACCTTTAGTGGCCTCTTCTTCCTCCTTGGCTGTGCTCTACCACTGTTGTAGTGTCCTTCTCTACCTCGATTGGGATTGGGAATTTCTTAGTCACCTTCTTTTGGCCCTTCTTGTTTCCCTTATTGGTTGGATGCTTCTCGGTCCACACACTTGAAACATCTATCATTGCTCGACTGGTGCCTAATTTTTCTTTCTCTGCTCCTTTCATTGGTATACTTAACCAATCACTTGGCTAGTTTCTCACCACTTGCGCGATGTGATCATTAGTGACCAAAAATGGCAGCTCGTACCATACCTCCTCCAAGTCCTTCTTTGTGGGGATGCGTACATGGTGAAATTCTGCGTTGAAGTTTGCATTCACTCTATACTATTCAAATAAAACTGGTGACAACTTCGACTTCTAGCTGATCATGGTGCACAACTCCATTTCAACCAAGGCCCAAAACATTTTGTTCTTTGTAACATGGTTTGGCTCCTTGGAAGCCCACACCGAGGAAAACCTCGCAGCCTTGTAGATGTGAGGGTCCACAGTGGGGAACTGTGACTCCTCTAGTGTTCTCCATGTTGTCAATGTTTTCAAGAGAAATAACCACTCATAGTGGAATTGCTTTCCCTCTTCTTGTGCCTCCTGGTAGTCATCCAAAAACTCTTGGCACAAATATCCTACCCAGTTAAACTGGATTCCCTTGCTACACAACACAGCCAATGATACAATGGTGTGGGTACCTCGTCTACCCAACATTTCCTCATTATTTTCTCATCCAAAATGTGTGTGGAAAACTGCACAACCTAATCATTAAGGGAGTTGATGAGAAATCCCCTAGACTTCCTGATCAAATCATACTCCTTCTTCATCATCTCAGCCAACTTTTTCTCCTGAGATTTTCGGACAAATGTGTTGGCAGGGTTCACCCCTTAGTAGGGAAGCACAATTATCATTCTAATCAACATATCATTAATGGGGATCCTCGCCCCTAGCCATAGACATACATCATGCACCAATGACAACAACGGGCACACATAAATTGTGTTGATATTGTTGTGCCCAAATTGCGGAATATATAGCATATTCAATAGCCCATGTCATTGAATTCCAGATACCCACGGTAGAGGTTCAACCCTTGTTACTATAGCTTCACATAATACACTAATTTCAAGTACTTGTTGGGCTCAAACTGGGGATAATTTCTCCGATCGTTAAGATCCCAGTCTTCCATGTGATGTTGTGGCACCCTTGCCAATAACTCTCCCTCAATTGGCACCTCATCTAGTAAGAGTGGTGTAAAGACATTGAATTTGATAATATCCAGGTCTTTGGTAACCATTGAGGTCGGATTTCGCGGTGGCATATTGGGTGGCAACTTGGAGATCAGTTCCATATCTTCTGTGTCAATACCTTCTATTCTATTGGCCACTTTTTCTACACCCAAATATTGGGGCTCCATTGGCTACTTCTGCTTGTCCAACCTCCCCTTCGTTCTCTATTCCTTAGTGATTTTTCTTGGCGATTGCCTAACTCGAGGTGTCTATGGCTGCTTCTACTTCTAAATGCTTGTGCTAGTAACTTGCTTCCCTCGGGACCTCGGCCTGGTGACAAGCACCAATGGTGTAGTAGTCATTATGAATCCTATCCCTTGTGCAAGAAATTCTTGTTCAATCTCCTCCCAGTTCATGTAATAGAATGCTTGTCTCACACTTAGGCGAAAAATCATGAGTCGAAATATCAATGAACAAAGTGTTCGAATGTCGAGAGGGTTGTCATATTTATAACCTTTTTGAATTTCAAATTGCATGATCTCCTTTATATCAACCTCATAAATGTGAATTTTGCGATAGATTTGCCTAGATATGCTCATTAAATGAATTCCCCCTACTCCTTTTAAAAAAAAAAATCTTGTTAAATCAATCATAGCAACCCCAATGGTCATATTCTAAATGAACTACGCTAGACCCTTCCCTATAGCGTATTTACTCCTTCTTCATCATAGCTTCCCCCACCTGCGCCATCTGTTTGAAGACCGCACAACACTTCCTCCTTGATGAAGTCCCTATTTGGCAGCGTAGTTTAAAGTCTCATGCTTCCTTCCAACTGCCTATAGAATTAATACTTTTCTCCATTAGTATAGTCATTGCACAGTTCTAAGGAAAAAATCATCCCTGTAGAGTTTCAACATACTCCCATTTACTCGTCTGGGAAGGAGTTCTCCATTAATTAGCTTCACGATTTGAACTACGCTTCCATTTGAGATATCCAGGACAATGTATCTTCCTAACCAATTCATTTTTATTTTTCTTAGGAACCTTGCGAACTTACTATCATACAACAATGCCACGTCTCCATTCTTGAAAGTTTTCTTCTTAATGTGCCAGTCATGCCATGCTTTTCCCTTGGCTTTCTGAAGCTGTTGGTGAAATATTGCAATAAATCGATCTTCCTTGAGTGCAAGAAGTTCTTCCATTCTATCCTCCATAATGTTTTTGTCTACCATGTCTATGACTATGGAAATTCTAAGACTCCGTACTATGTATTCCATAGGCATTACAACTTCCTATCCATAAACCAA
>APFE030942609.1:0-11355 GCA_000404065.3 Pinus taeda
GGGGTGGGCATGTTAGGTTCCCACCCTAACCCCCTTATCTATGTAATGGGACCACGTCATAGTTAAGAGTCAATAAAGCCCATATTAATAATTGTAAGTGGTTAATCCGCAATTAATAAAGGAACCACAGTTAGTTGCAAATGGGCCGACGGTATTAGTAATAAGCGGTATTGACCCGTGGTAATTACTTGTAGGAGTCATATATAAAGGATAGTAACTCCCTGCGAGGAGCATCGTGTCTTATTTTTGTAATCGAGCTCTGCTCTATTGGAGGATGCCCCCTCGAAGAGGCAAGTGAAACATTACTTCTTGAAAAATAAGTCCTTCGCTATTACTGTCTCTGGATATTCTCGCATATTCGTTTAAATCGGTCGCTTTCTTCGCATATGTATGGTATTCCTTTCAGTTAGAAGCATAACATTAAAGGAGAAATTAGGCTTGGTGTGCAATGATGGATGTACATCTATTGAGACTTGGTTTTACCAAGAGTACTACAGATCCTAACATATGTATCAAGGTGGTCCAAGATGAACCATTTATCATACTCTTGTATGTGGATGATCTACTAGTTATAGGTGTAAAGCTTTAGATTTAGGAATGCAAGAAGCAGTTAGAAGTAGAATTTGGTACAAACGATCTTGGGATCATGCATTGTTATTTGGGATTAGAGGTATGGAAGAAGCCATGGGAGATATATCTTGGTCATGGTAAATATGTGATCAATATTCTTCAAAAGCATGGCATGATGGACTACAAGCATGTGGTGACTCCTACAATTACCAAATTAAATAAATTTAAGAGTTTAGAATCTAGTCTGGTGGATCCTAATTGTTATAGACAATTGATTAGGTCCTTGATGTATTTGGTAAATACTATACGAGACATTTATTTTGCAGTAAATTTCCTAAGTTAGTTTCATGTGGAGTGAAAAAATGATAATTGGATTGTAGCCAAGCATGTACTAAGATATTTAAGTGGGACTATATATCACTACCTTAGTACAATGGTAATGAAAACCAACTTGTGGGATATACAAATTTAGATTGAGGTGGTGGTGAGATAAATGGAAAAAGCACAATAAGTGGATGCTTCAGCCTAGGATCTCCCATAGTCTCATGGATGAGAAGAACGCAGGATATAATTGCATTAAGTAGTCTTGAAGCTAAATATGTTGTTGTAAGCGAGGTTTGTTAAGAAGTAGTTTGGCTCAGGAAGTTACTATTAGAATTGTTTGAAGGACCACTTAGTCCTACATGGATACATTGTAATAATCAAAGTTGCATAAGATTAATAGAAGACTAAGTGTTTCATGCCAAGATGACGCATATAAGAAACAAGTACCACTGCATCATAAGATTGGTATGAGATGGTGACGTGGAGCTGCACGATGTACCTATAGATGAACAAGTAGTAGACATACTGACTAAATCACTACTAAATAAGAATCTTGAGTACCTAAGAGGTAAGGTTGATTTGGTGTATATATCTTCTTTTATTTAAATGGAGTGATATCATATAGTTCTTGTCTTTATGGGTTAGGCTCTACACTAGGACTAACAACCTTAAGTCTTAGTGAAGGCCATAAAGAAAGAAAATTATCTGGAGGATTGGATAAGCATCTAAATTGAAACTTCTTATGGGTTATACAATCCAGGTCAAGAATTTGTTGACTCGTTCTCTTTGAGGATGAGGTAGGGAATCCAATATAAAATTAGTTGAAGAGGACCACTATTCTTCGAGTATACTGGTTTGGGAATCCAAGATAATGGTAGTCCTAAAAGGACATACTTTGTAGACATCCATATGGGGTATGTGCCTTGAGAGGTACTGTGACATCTCACGTAAAGCCTCCCATCATAATGCTCGTAATTAAAGATGAGCTTATCTAGTTAAGGCCTTTAGTGACAGTGTTGGTTATGAAAAAGGTGCTTGACAAAAGATGGCTTGTAAATCTCACTCTCCTTATGAGAATGCTTCAAGATTGAGATTCCTTGTACCATGAATACCTTCCTAGTTAAGGGGGAGTGTTGAAAATTGTAAGTAGGTTTGGTATTCATTATGATGTAATTGTAATCATGACATTTAATATTCTTTAAAAAGAAAAGAAAAAAAAAACAAATTATACTTTTGGAGTATGGGTTTCGTACTCAAGTTTGATTAAAAGGATTTTCTTCATGCTTTTGGGTCTTCTAGGTAGTTTAGGTCTTTCTAGGATAAGGAATAATATTGGTAATGTGTTATAGTCCAATTTGGACTCATTGCAATGAAGAAAAATATTTGTTTTATCAAGTAAAATTCATGGGTAATCCCAGAATGAAGTCAACCTAAGGTCAATATCAAGTCAGCCTAAAGGAGGGCTATTTGACCCTCAAGAAAGGCTATAAATATAAGGGAGCACAACCTCATTTGGTTACACATCTAAAGCATGTTTGAAATGTAATAGCGAAGGAGAAGAAGAGTAGTTGTGAGGATGAAGAAGAAGAGAAAAAGTCAAAATTTTGTCAAGGAGTGTTTTCTCTTCTCTCGCTAAGGTTTGTGAAGGTGCTAGTTGTAGGAGGGTGAAACTTGGTAGTAGTTGTAGAGGGGCGAAATTGTAGGGCAAAAATTTTATTGCAGGATTTGAAGTTACAAAAACAATCAAGTAGTATCGAAGTTCTAAAAGTTGTCTCAAGGAAGATCTTATTGAGGTCTGGCTTGGGGCTTGGACAGTTTGTTGGCCTTGGTATTTGGGTCTTGGAAGCCACTTTTGTAAGCATATTTTAAACAAGAAGAGAAGAATTTCCTAGATTCTCTCCTTGGAGGGGTTTTTCCATGGTCTAGAGCTTATATATTATGTACTCTGTCTCTCTGTGATCTTCATTATTTCGGTAATTATTCGATGAAAAAATCTAAAGATGTAATAAAGAGCCAAATAACATCATAAGTAATTATCATGATAAGGAAAATAAGTTCTAATGTTCAAGCCTCCATATTTTCCAACATTTGTTTGATACAAAACTTCAAAATGACTCATTTTCAAGGATGTATGATAACTATTGTTATAGGGAGACTCAACTAAACACAAATAATCCTCCCATTTAGCGGGTTGATTCATTACATACATGCGTATCATGTCCTCAAGGATCTTATTGGTTCCTTTCATTTTCCCATCTATTTATGGGTGATACAATGTTAAAGTTAACATGTGTGCCTATTCCTACAAACAAAGCTTTCCAAAGGTTGGAAGTAAATTTTGCATCCCTGTTAGATATTACAGTTTTCGATATTCCATCTAATCTAAAAATTTCCTTCATGAAAATTTCTTCCACTTGAACAACTTTTTAAGTAGGTTGAAAACGTATAAAATAAGCATCCTTTGACAATTTAACTATTAAAACCATAATTCAGTCATGTTGTCTTCTACTTCTAGGTAAACCAGTGACAAAATATAGTTAAATTACCTCCAACTTCCATTCTAGTATAGATAGAGATTTCAACAATCCTATTGGATGCTAATGTTATGCCTTTAAATTTTGAAATTCTTGGCATTTTCCCAAATACATGGCTACTTATTTTTTATACAGGCCACAAAGAATTGTTTTCTGAGTACTGAAATGATTTTCTGATAACTTAGTTGAGCCAAAAAAGGCCTTTTATGGTTTTCATCAAGAATTAGCTATTGGAACCTATTGTTGTTGCGATAATGACCCTCCAAAATTTTTCCTATGTCGATTTTCGAGCCTATGACAATTGTCATTTCAAGACCCCATGCCTCACCATGTGGTTTGACTTGTTATTTGTGTGATTTCTCCTAGTAACACATCCTCCTAAGTCAATGTGTCTCAAGCATCGTCACTTAACCATTAGAAGTGTTTGAGTTTGTAAAGTATATGGTTAGGTGAACTCAGAGTCCATATTGACTTAGAAACTTGCCTTCTAATTATGCACACACTCAAAAATCACACAAAAGTGAAAAGAAGTAAGAAAAAGCAATAAAATATCTCACAAAAGCAATTAAATTGCACTTTGAGTTGACAAAGGTTTACACTTGAGGTGAGTGCACTCTCTTCTTGTTTTGAAAGTGCACCCTAAAAGGGTGCACTTGAGAAAATGCACCCTACCTGGGCTCACTCCTTCGTGATGAAGCATTGTGCCCTATCTAGTTGCATGCATTATCTAACTTATTGCATGAGGGAATACTCATAGAAAGTAGGAGCTTCCTTAACTGCTTCTTAATTGATCCTTTCATCTAAAGAGAAGTGGCAGTCATGCATGAGTTAGTTTTACATGTTGATAATTTAAAATAGACTAATCTAATATTTCCTTCATCATCATTTGATCTGAGTGTACAAGTGGAGAATCATCAAGCCCTTCATCAACCAATGCAATGAGTAAGTTTTCGTGCTCAAATCATTACTTATTTTTATCATTTCACTGTCAAATCATGGTTTTTTTGTTTTTTGTTTTCTTGTTTTGTAGTTTGTTTGTTGGCGTTTTAGCTGGACCTTCATCTTCGAAGTGTTCATTTGCTATCACATGCAAGAAATCTTTCACATCCCTAAAACTCTTTGTTTTCCACCATGCATGTGACAACATCTTATATAGCCTTGCAGATCATTCCTCTCGTTATCCTATAATCCATTTTGTCTTTACGTACTTGTTTATGGGCTCTTTTTAGGTAGAGCACACTCCCTAAGCTCAAAGTTCCTTGAGTATCGAAAATTGTGCCCTATTCAACCCAGTTTTCCTCCTAGGGGCATGGGTGCATCACGAAGGCACAAATATTTTCCCTTAAGCCCTTTAAAGTGCTACAATACGCCCTCTTTACCTTGGGTCACATGGGTGCATCATAAAGGAACAAAGTATTGTCATTCAACCCTTCAACATGCAACAATGCATCGTCCTTTGTCTTGAGTGCTTAGGCACACTTTAAAGACTTGAAGCTCCCTTTTCCTCCTCCTTTGTTTGCTTAGAGTCAGGAAATGTGCCCTCCTTGTCTCTTAGGGCTTACAGGCACATAGGGAAGTCTTGAAGCCATTAATCCTCATTCAGTCAACCCTCCAAGGTGAAACTGTCTGCCCTAGTTGATTTTAGTGTCTTTCTTTAGTGTATGAGCACACTATGAAGCCTCGAATGACTTTGCATGTCTCTCCTTGCTTCGAGAGTGTCCCATCCTAGTTTGCATGTGCATTTTTGGTTATGTAAAAAGAATTTTGGTTTTCGTTCATAGTTTTTATGCTCTATCATTCGTGTTGACTCTCTGAACATAATAAAAAAATATTGTTGCATAGTTAGTCGGTTTATGTTGATCTTGTCACTATGAGTTTGATTCTAAAGATAGGTGTTTGTGCTTTAATTGTTACCATAGTGTCATCATCTATTGGAGACATGTCGCCATGAAGATTAGTCTCTAAATAACTCTCATGAGTGAGTGATGATGAGTTGCTTGAAGTTCCAAAGTCCAATATTATTATATATGTGGACACTCAGTGTTTTATTGACAAGACGACAAAGGTTACCTGGAGCAATATCTACAACACATTTATGGAGGAGACATTTCTTGAGGAATTAAAATATGTCCATGCATATATAGACTTTAATAAGCCAAAGATACATAGGATCATGTGCAGATACCCGGTCTGCCATGTGATAAAGTTATTGAATGGATCATTACACATATGGATGACTCACAGATTTGTGCTACGCAATGAAAGTGGTAAAAATATTGCCTCCTATTATGGTGAGGATATGAAAACATAATATAATATGCTCAATCCCAATGAATATGAAAACAATGGCTTTTACACAAGATGGGCTAACCTCGAAATGATCAATGTTATCAAGTAATGGTGTCGAGAACCCTCCAAGTTCACCATTACCCAACAATAAATTATCTAGTAAGGATGTTAAGAAATGTATATCATTATTTGATAGTTATGTATTGTTAGATGTTTGGGCACAAGAATTATGATGTGTTCCAAGAGAACTAGATATATACGCTCAATGTAGTGGTGAACCATGGTAAATATTTCAATTGGTTAGATATATTATCATGTGAATTGTAGTGACAAGTGGGGTAGGCTAATGCATAATTACAAACAAATCAAGCTCCAAAGTTATATATGTTTGCGTATCTCCTGGATGCAATCTGGGCACAATATGCATTCTCAAAGTTGTATTAGAGACTCCTAAAGAGAAGTTCCCAGTTTATGTCCACTACATGGTGTTATCATAATTAAGCTTCAGAGGTGAATACAACTGATTGTTCGAACCCTTATTTGTGGTAATATTTTGCCTAATATTCGACACTGATCTGATGTGCATGATAGATGAAGTGAATGAGTCTCTTCAAGATATTATAGATTAGTTTGCAGCTCCCAAGGGAACTTACATCATATGATTTGGATGTCAAACAACTCCTCATCTTATGTGACAATATGTGACAAACAAGGTAGTCATGCAGGAGGTGACAAACCAGGAGGTCAAGGGACTCTTAGGAACCCTTCATAGGAGGAAGAAATCCCATTGGAAAATATTTCCATTAAGGCTTCGATTATATGAATTAAAGAGTAAGAGGACACTAGTAGCCGAAACTGAAGAGTTGATCTTCCTACACTTTGCCACCAAGTCTTCCATGCATATGATCCTAAGTGAATTGTTAGTCAACATTGTGAAAATATCAGACATAATATATGATATTCATTAATATGCCAACAAGAGGATGGAAAGATAAAGAACCGGTATAATGCAACATGAAGACACATCCAGCTAAAAATACTAGTTCACCTCAAAATACACTATCTTGGGACATGTAGGACCAAGAATAGGAGGAGGAGGAGGAAACAATGCCTTAGGTAAATAAGTTAGCTCCAGGAAAATGATCACGTACTCATTACGTGAGAGCAATAGGAAATGGAAATTCAACCCTTTAAATACAAGAGCTACACAAATAAAACCAGAGAGAAGAGAAGGATAAGAAGAGGAGATTAGGATGCATATGAGTTGATTGAGAAATAAATGGTAGAAGAAGAAGAAATGAGTTAGATATAGGAAGAATAGAAGAGGTAGTCTTAGGAGGAGGAAGTAGCACAGAGGCTGGAAGAAGAACAATTGACTCATGAACTAGAGGAGGAATAGTATGAGGAAGAAGATACCATCTAGCCCATGGATGATGAGCCGAGAACTCCAAGTGAATAACTAATTAAATGAGGATATCTTCCGTTCAAAGAGATGGGAATCACACCTCGACCATTAGAAAGAGTCACAGATGTTTGCAGTGTAACATTTGATCAATTATAGAAGAGGATCATGCAGAAAATGCATAGGTAATTTCCTAATGATCCTCCAAACCTAGTCTCAATGGCGAAAAAAAGGTGATCACCTCTAACACTAGAAGAAATCTGAGGGAATTTATGGAAGTGAATGTTTTATTTGCTATAGTGACACGAGATAACATAGACCATTTACTAAATGAGAAGACCAGGATGATAATATAACTTTCTGTGACAAAGCAACAGGTAGAGCATCTTGCAATGAAGAACCAATGAATATTATCACATAACTCCAATACCATAGAATGGAGGTTAGCCACGTTAAATGATTTGGGAATAATGGATGACACCATGGCATGAGTATACAACGATATGTTACTTATACATCAGGCCATGGTTCCTCCCATTTTTATTCAGAAGAATGCATAGGAAGTGGTAAAACTCTTGAAGGTAGAAAATAAAGTAGTTGATCAGATGCAATAGTGGGCTTCCAAGTATATAGATGCTCCACAACATTTGGAAAAGAAAGAAAAGGTCTTTGTTGAAATAGATAGAGTGCAATTGAGACTCCACCTATAAAATCAATCAAATTTGGGAGCACAATCAGTTAACACTATGACTGAATATAACAAACTGCATAATGGGGTTGAATCTCTTATACAGAAGCATAAGATGCCTTCCATCAGAACCCTTTAAGTAATCAAAGGTAGGGAGGTCATATGTGAGGAGATTAAGGATTACATTGGACAAATAAAACATGAAAATAGACAGGAAGGCTTGAAGGTCATGAAGGACATTATTCAATACTATTCCTTTGCACTAGTCAAAGCACACAGGAAGTCTTCATGGCTATGGATAATGTACAATCAAGCTCCAAGAACATATTGTTAGAAGCATTGAGGGTGAGGATGTGCTACAAAAGGGACTTTCCAGGTAAAATCGAAGACATCTTAAAGCGGTTCAAAGCATGGCACACTTATATCGCAAATGAACTCCATGAATAAACACAGGATCTATCCATTCGATGAGTTTTTTCTTTTAATGATTTTATCTTATTAGGTCACCATCTCATGTGTAAATAGTCTTATGTAATTATGTTATGTAATGAAGTCCAAGGGACACAAGTGGAATATGAATGGGCATGGGTTGGACTATAATGAGTCATATTAGAATATGAATAGTCATAGAAGTCAAAGAGTCATTAGAAGCTCAAGAGTCATTGAGTCGTTATAAATAGCTCCTCATAACTCAAATAAGAGGCTTTTTGGGATGCTTAGCCTTGTCTTCTCTTGTACTACATAGGAGATAGATTATTCTTTGGAGAGGAAAGTTGTCGCTTCATGTTCCACTATTGGATACAATGATTCGCTCATCTGATAGTGTACTTGGATCTTTCACTTATTATCAGAAGATTAATGAGTTTACATTCCTTCATACATGTATCGTCTATATAGCTGGACTATTGTGATTATGTGTATGGTATGTGTTCCTTTATTTGCATCCTAGGTGAATGAACTATCTCTTTGCTTATTGGTGGTTGTTATTCAATGGATGTTGTTATGCTTTAACAATTTTTGTTTATAATGTGGACTAATCTATAGGTACTCAACAAGTATTTATATTATTCTTAGGTCCCCATTTAGGATAGTATTTACGATAGTATTATTACTTTTCTAACCGCTGGCTCGTTTCCCTCACCATATGTGGACATCTCTCTCATGCACCTTACATCAAGTGTCTCACAAAGCTCACATTCTTGCTGCCCCAAAGAGGTTTTGTATTCTCTTATGCCCTATTGTAACCAAGACACCTCTTGGAAAACCATTTTAGTGGTGGTTTAGCCGTATGACCGGATGGGACTCCTACACCAAAAAGTGTGAGATCTAATTGGGACTTCACAACAGGGTTTTTGCCTTACAATGTTGGCAGAGTCTAGCACCATCAATAGAACATCCACACATGAGGGACATAAACTCTATTATTAAGCATTATCAAATGATTTTCAATAATTTCATATTCTATATTTTCTACATTACTGTTTTTATCTGACACGTTTTCCCAAATATGATTATAATTTTTATTTTTGAAAGCTTCTCTCTAGATTTGTTCTATAAAATATGTTTTAGTACTACTTACTGTTACCTCAAATATTTGCTTCAAACTTTGACTTAGCACGTTAGACACTCTATTTTCCTTCCCTTTTATATGCTTAATATCAAAGTCATATTCACTCAAAAAGGCCATCGAACTATCTTATCTGGCCTTCATGTTTGCCTAACTGAAAAAAGTATTTTAAACTAAGATGATCAGTCATTAGGGTAATATAACTCCTTTTATAGTCCTTCCATTTTCTATATTCGTAATCCACCGCATAATCTTGCTGCATTAGTACTCCTCCTAAGCCATGCAAACAAGCATTGGTACAAACTATAAAATATTTGCCAGAATCTATTATTTTAAGCACATGTGTGACAATGAGCACATGCTTCAACTACTTAACACTCACTTGAAATTTTTGTGCCCATTCAAATTTAAGCCCCTTCTTCTGCAAGGAGGTTCTGTAGTAAGCCAATTTAGAGAACCCCTCTATGAATTTGTGATAATATCTAGTGGTACCTATAAACGATCTAACATCTGCTACATCCTCAGGAATTTGCTAGTTAAGAATGTATTTTAGTTTTTCAGGATATACAACTATCCCATCCCTAGAAATTACATGTCCCAAGTATTGTATTTTATCGTGGTAAAATTCACATTTACTAAACTTAGTGTATAATTGATGTTCACGAAGTGTTTGCAACGCTATTTTTATGTGTTGCAACGCTATTTTTATGTTTTGTTTATGCTCCTCCAGTGTTTTAGAATAGATAAAAATATCATCAATAATGATTAACATGAATTTATCGAGATGTGTACTAAAAACACTACTCATCAAACACATAAAGGTAGCTAGTGGATTCATACGTCCAAACAAAAATACTGTAATTCATTGTGCTCATATATAGTTCTAAAAGTTGTTATAGGAATAACATCCTCTTTAGTTTTTAATTGATGTTAACCACACCTTAAGTCTATTTTAGGAAAAATAGGTTCTCCTCTCACTTGCTCAAATAAATCATCGATTATAGGGAGTGAAATTTATTCTTAATTATCAATTTATTCAGTTGTATATAATCAATGCATAATATGAGTGTACCATCATTCTTTTTAACAAATAAAATTGGTGCTCCCTATGGAGAATGCTCGCTCTGATATATCCTTTATTTAATAATTTTTGAAGTTGCACTTTTAACTCCATTAATTATGCTACACTCGTCTTGTAAGGTGTTTTAGACAATGGTGCAACTCCGAGTAACAAATCGATAGAAAAGTCAATACAACAGTTCTAATAATACCAATCCTAGATAGAAAAGTCAATACAACAATTCTAACAATACCAATGCTAACATTTATATACATAATATTTCTCTCAACATTCTCATTCTTATTTTTACTTCAATCACAAACTCGCCTTGAACTCATATACTTTGCACTGAATGATGAATAATCTAGATACTTATATGAAACTTTTGAAAAGACAATAGGATCTACAGTGCTCCTCCAACCCTTGAACCATTGTCTTTCTAGTTACCCTCATGCTTTAGACTCCTTTCGTGTGAGGAAACAAATAAGGAATCTTTCATAGTTTCACCTCCTCAAGTCCTAGTAGTGTCTTTGTAGTTACCCTCATGCTTTAGACTCCTTTCAAGGAAACAAATAAGGAATCTTTCACAGTTTCACCTCTTCAAGTCCTAGCAATGTCTTGCTAATTCTGGGCTTCTTCTTTTTTTTTATCTACACAGGTTCAGTTTTGGTCTCCCACCAATCTTCTTCTTAAAACATCTTCCACCCATGACATCTATCTCTAGTCATGATAACTATGGTGGTCAAAACAAAAATAAATCATCCATTTCCAAAATGTAGGATTTTATTTTCCCGTGTTTCTATCATTTCTTAGACTAGAACTGATTCTAACTATTTCTTGATAGTTGGGTGTCTAACTACTCACATGGTGGCTCATCTTATATTTCTAGAAAGAACAATAAGAAACAAAATAATAATATTT
>APFE030942609.1:11962-44740 GCA_000404065.3 Pinus taeda
TGACATAGCTCAAGTGCAACTTTAACACTGAAGAAATCAATCATTTCACTCAATTTTAAAATCATCCGTACAACATATCCATATGTACAAACCACAAAAGTTAAGTTACAATAGTCATAAATTTGTTTAAAATTTAAAGTTCAACTTATAAACACCCATTATTATTATTTTTTTAATTAAAATGAAAAAAAACCAAAATGTGTTAATGCCAAAAAGATAGCTTCCTCCGTAAAAGCAGTAGATATAAATATAAATGTTTATTCATTTCTTAAATATAACGGTCACTTTTATTTTTGGTGGCAGGGATGGAATTGTCCGTGACGTGGCAATTCGCTAACTATATTTTACGAAACTGATAGAGTTGGTATTACCCGGCGGACAGACATGTCTACCCAGGTGGAGTAATGTCTCAGTTGTGATTTTTTTGGTGGGAATTTAGATTAAAAAATTTTAAGAAATTTTGTAAAATCAGTGTTTTAATTATGTTTTTGAAAGTGGTAATAGATTCAGTATCATTAAAAATCTTGAGAGCATTTTTAACCTAAATTTAGGTTCTAACCTAAATTTAGAAAGAAACCCAGCAAAAAGTTATCAAAATATTTGAAAATAGGGTTATACGAAGGCTTACGGGCCTCAATTTTAAAATTCCAACCGTCTTGTGGTATGAACGTCAATTTTTGTTACTAGGATTTTACCGGATCTGCAACTTTTCCAAGAAGCTGCCCATGTGGAGATGGCATATACTCAATGCCGACCTCGGGTTTGCCCGCAGGTCAGTTTAACTTTTCTTTCCAAGGACGAGTTTTTGCGTACAAGGCATTCATAGAAAGCAGTACAGTTGACATGTGAGCTACATAAGCATGTTACGCAATAGGCACAGAAGAGCGGCCATTACACGTTTGGGCGGCCGATTCATTCATTAAAAGCTCATTGTGCCAGCACGTAGTTCGACCAATTTTCTTGAGATTCCGTGTTAGATCAAAGGATCAATATAGTATAACCAGATTTAACCAGCCAAACTACGAAGATCAAACTTATAATAGTCAACGCAAAAGTATACCGATAAAGTAACATGTTAGGGTTAACTTTTCTCTTAAAGTCGTTAGGTTTATAATTCTTCATTTATTCTTCATTAACTCTCTGTCTATATTTTGTTTTGAAAGTTCCAACATTTTTCGATTGGAATCGGTCAATTTTTTAATGTATAAATTGATTGAGTTTGTTAATACACTCTGGTTCAAAAAACACCATTCCAAAAAATCACTGTCAGATTAGGAAAAGTCCAAAAACATCTTTATAAACCAATCCATGGGACAGATCAGCGCAGGGCAGCACAAAGAAGCACCGATGTACATTGCAGGTAAATCTACAGTTTGACCTGAAAATCTTAAATGGTTGCAGAGACCGGCTTTATTGGGAAAATTGTCATTAGGTAATTTGCCAGTTAAACACAGCCAAAAAATTTCCCGCAATGATCAAAATTCTAAAGTTGTTTTTGAAATTCCTACCGTATATGGTTATATCTCGAACTAAACACCGGCTGCTTATCGCTCGCCTAGAAGATAGATTTCGTACAACAGAGTCATTAAAGATAATAGATATAAAAGAGATTTTTGTTGTTTTGAAAAGACTGGTCCATGTTTGTACGTCAAGGGTATATCCAGACACCATTGTGAATATCTCTTTAATTTCGTTCATTTATCTGCGGGTTTCTGACCAACGTATTGTCAGTTATCTATTTAATTTCATGTCGTGCGTGCATTGGGTTCTATGAACAGAATGACTGAACAGTAGCGTAAACGTTTTAATTAACATCCTTTAAAATAATATTATAGGTTTCTTCTTCACTTACATTTTTTTTTGGCGGAAGCAGGTACTTTTAATACTTATTGAAATAAAAGTAAATATGAATAACTAGCTTTCGCCCAAGATAGTTATGGAAAATGGATTACATCTCAGGAAGAAAACTTGGATGAACCAAAACAGAAAGTGGTTGAGTAAGTGGAATATCAAGTTCATGAATTGAGTAGCACCAATGAAAAAATAAAAAAAATTGTGATGTTAAAATTTAGGATTGCCACGTGGAACAATCACAATGGAGGTAAAAGAACATACTACATCAAAGAGTTCAATCCAACTTGTGACCATGCAGAGAAAACATATTTAGGAGCAGCTATTAAAGGAAAAGCAAGAGTGCTCGTGGCACAGTTGAGGACACTGACTTGTACTTGGAAGATCCCCAAGGAAGTTTGGGAAGAGAGAACTTGCATTTTGTGGGATAAGGGTGTGGTGGAGACACAATGACACTTTGTCATGGAATTTGTAACATATAAGGATATCAACATTCAATATGAAAACAATCTAAAGGTTGACAACATGCACCATCTATTTGGCAAAGGTAAGATCAATGACATTGCTAGCCTTCTAGTCAAGAAAATTGTTGACAACATGCACTATCTATTTGACAAAGGTAAGATGAATCACATTGCTAGCCTTCTAGTCAAGACTCATAGCAGACTATTCAACATCAAGGAGTATGAAGATTAGTTAAAGTTGTTATTCTCTAGGTCCCTTAGGGTGCTTAGCATGGTGGATGTCATTAAAGTCATTCATTTCATTTCATTTAGATTTCTAGTAAAATTGATCATAAAATATTTAGAGGAGGGTTAAAAGGATTAAGTTAATTGGGGTTGTGATTATGGTGTATCTTTATGTCTATTGCATATTCTATAATATTTTGGAAATAAAAGAAACCCAAGGTTAATACTTTACACTTTTTCCATGCTCATTATGTTTCTAAAATGTTTCATAATTTTTAATTTATATAAAGTTAAGCTTATTCATAAGTTTTTCTCCAAATCTATCAATATAATTTTCATGAGATTTTAATTTAACTACTAAAATTGTATTTTTAAATACATGAATAGATTTATTTAAAATTATTAATTCTTGGACCATTAACTTATTTAAGTGAAAATACCCATTAGAACTATTTTTAGTTCTATTAAAATTGACGTAAGAGATAGAAAAACAACCTAAACTTCAAATGTAATGTAAACATTTTTCCACAATTATTTGTGAGAGGTCATTGCGTCTTTGTATGCCAATTATTCAAATATATAGTTGGTCATCCTTCCATCAAAATTAGCTCTTCTCGAGTCTTATTCACATGGTGGAAAAACGAACACTTATTACAAACATCTATGAGCATGGTGTGCAAATCCACACTCCTTCAATTTCTCTAATCTATATTTCCATCTCTTGGTGCTTCCTGGATGTGAATATTACATAGGAACCTAATGGCTAGGATTAAATAACCCGCTTCTATATTCACTACCTTTGTGTCCAAAATTGTTAGAGAAAATGTATTGTTCTTTCGAGCATAAAAATTCCTTAACATGGAATTTGGAAAATAAGTCAATCTTCATTTTTTTAAACTTATTGGCTCTACAATTATGTCCAAAGTTACGACATGAGTAACAATTACGATAAAACAAATTTGGGTACTTAAATTTGTACGGCCTTTGTTGAGACCTTGATTTGTTGTATTTTTGTTGCCTTTCTTGCTAATGCCTTAATCTTCGATGAGGATTATTAGTGGATCACAATTAACACTTTTCTTGTTCTTTCTTTTGTCCCTTAATTGGTTTCGGGTGGTTCTTATTGTTCAATTTCATAGCTATGGTCCATCTTCATAATTAATATTTTAGCCCTTGATTTATGTAAAACATGTTCTTCATCTCAGTTTTACTTTAGCCCTTGAAATAGAATTAATATAAGACATTGCTCTCATGTTCATTTCAAAAGAGAGATTTTGAATTTTCAAATTGGAATTTTTGGATCCAAATAAGGTCAAGTGGGCCCTCCTTCAATTCAAGTCAGTCTGAGGTAGAGAGAGACAACAATTTGGTAGCCAACATCACTACATATATGTCATTTAATCTCCTCGCCTTGGGAATTTGGATCACACACATAATAAAGTATATTGTGCAATGGAAATAATGAATATAAGGTTGTTTTTTTCTAGAAGATGACCAAGCTCTCTCTCTCCATCTAACCTCACACATGTGGCATTCCTCACTATGCACTTGAATTCACACGTGTGACATAAAGGGTGAAATTATAGCCATATTTTAAAAAAAAGTCTAAGTTTCTCTAGTACAAAAGTAGGCCGAAATTAGCCCCAAACTCAGTTTATTGGGTAGAAGTTTAACTTGACCTAAGGGCACTTTGACCAGGTTTGACCATAGTGATACTCTTGGATAGTTTAATCTTGTTCTTGACGAGAAGAATTCGATGTATGTCTCTTAAATTGAATAATTTCTCTAAGGAAAAGGTTGATAGGTTTTCCCCTATGTGGGTTTTCCGAGGGTACATTCTTGTGTCTCTTGTTTCTCTATCTCTTTATGATCCTACTATTAATTTTACTACATTATTGAACATATTTGCTATAATTGCTTAATGATTCATGTGAATACAAAAAGAAAGTTAAAGTAAAATCATTAGAAGTAATTATCACTCATAAGACCTATGAAAAATCAACATGGTATCAACTCATGGTTCGAAAGGAGTAGCCTTGAAGAAACCCTTATCCACATCTTTGTCTCGAAATCTATATGCTATCACCAAGGTTAATTTTGGCGAGTGAAGCCCTAGGTTCAGGATTAAACTAGGTCAAAGGTTGACGTGAGTCCAAACCTCACTCCGAGATTCAAAGGTTAGAGGATGCCTTAGTTTTGTTGTAAGAGGGTCAAAAGGCCTCATGACTAGTGGTAGAAGGATGAGAATCCTAAGACATGGCCTCAGAGAATTCAAAATGTCTCAGTTATTGGAATAGGCCAACTTACAATTTATTTGATTTACTTTTGTGGTATAATGGGGGCACAAATCTAACTAATGTTTCATAATGTCTATGAATTGTGTTTACAAGGAGGTAGGTTACAACCCTAACTTGGAACATACCCTCATTGTCTAATGATATCACCTCATCATCATGGAGAAATCCATGTTAATAGGAGCTTGAACTTGTGATGGAAGATGTTGATGTAATCATGAGTGTATTGGAAATGTAAGCCTATATGACAAAGGTTGAGGAGTCTCAAAAAGAAACCAAAAGAAGTTTGAAAATATCTTTGTCTAAGAATATGCCAACAAAGTCATCTTTTGTGGATGAAGTTCAATTTTAATCCTCAAATTGTGGAAGGGATTGGAATGATGTTTAATGGCAAGTTTGAAGTGTTCTCCTTGAACATATGTCATGGCTACCACATCTCATAAAAGATAAGAAAACATATTAAGAAAATCCTTTCGGTAGAAATCACATAACAATTTTTTTTGGCCAAAGTGTTTTGAGCCAACCAATGTGGTTCATCATGAGCAATAAATGTGGAGGAGACCATGGAAAAGGCTTAAATAGAGCAATGTAGAGACCATATTAAACGACTGGTTTTTGAAAAATTATATTTAAATTAATTTATTAAAATCAAATATTATTAAAAAAATATATTAATGGGAAAATAATTGAAAAATTAACATGAATAAAACAATCGAAGTAAACAATATTTAGATTATGATATTAATTTATTAAAAACAAATATTATAATTTAACGACTATGTTAAATGGCTAGTTTTTAAAAATATATTTAAATTAATTTAATAAAATGCAATATTATTAATTATTATTATTATTATTATTATTATTATTATTGAATCTGAACGAATTTGCTTCCACACATTATTTCTATGTAAAGCATAGTATGCTGCTTGGAAGTACAAAGATACCGACAAAGCTACAAGAAGTGTCCTAAATCTTAAGGTTTTATTATTGGAATATAAGGTATGTGTCATTGCTCAATTGACTTACAGTAATCTCACTTGGATCAAATTTTTTACTTTGGAACCTCTCTTGTAGACTAAGATTAAACTAGAGGAAATGATCACCAAAGTGCTTTGTAAATAAATATGCTTGGTTGAAAAGACTTGCATCAATTTTTTTCAGAAGAAACTAAATAAAATTGTGATCTACTCCTTACTTAGACCATAGGAAATTATCAAAGGTCTAATTTGTTGTGATCCCTAAAGAATCCATTAAGCGAAATTCTCAAACTATAAGAAAATATTGTTGGATAAGTTGTCACATGAAAGTCATCCTTACATTTCAAGATGAAATGATAGTTACCCAAATTTGGATTGTTGCTTAAATGGGAAATACGTTATCCATATATAGTGTTCTCTGTTTGAATTGTGATATAAATAACCTATGCTTTTCTTTGGAGATGTTACAAAGTAGGATGTTTTTGAAAGCTCTTGAAATATTGATGTTATTTATTGTCATACTAATAGAGTATTGTAGTATTTCTTTATCGAATATGGATGCTTCATCTTGAAATCTATTCTTTGCAAGACAATAAGGAAAAGTATTGTTCCCACTAATATTCATAAAGCTCACCTTGATGGAGCAAGTTCAATTTCTCACAAAGTTACAATGAAAAAGTTGAGTCGCCTTCAAATTTGGAGACCAAAATCCTCACAAGAAAGACAAGTCATGTGTAGAAATTGATCTTTTTTATTCTCACTACTATGATGAATTATAGGCTATTTCATTGAAAGGGTCAAAACCAATGTTTAGCCGAGAATACATGGTTACTAGAATATCACTGCTAGTAATGTCGAAGAAGTAACCAAGTATGTTGTGGGTCTATCATATTTAATGAAGAAATCTCATTCAAAGCTCCATGATCTTGACACATCTTCCTAGTCTGATATAAAAAGTCTTGGATATAGGAATCCTACAATTTGTGTATAAAACCCAAGATCTATAGCTAGATTACCTTTTTTAGTGAAATAAGAAACCCTAGATCATGTAAGGAAAGAACAAAATCATGGTGAGGATGATGCTGATAAATTTACAATATGGAAGCAAGAAAGATAAGATAAAGAGGGAGTTGGCATTTCCATATAATCATCAAAAGGTAAGTACATTATATCTCTCTTCCTTATTATTATTGTTGTTGTTGTTTTTACTATTAGTTAGCCTCTTGTCTTCATTTCTTTTGTTGGGTTGTAATTTTTCTTCCATGGTCTCCTAGTGAGGATTGCAAGTACATGTTGATGAATTCCACCTCTTTAGTAGCAAATGAAAGTAGTGCAATAACAAAGTAAAGTTTGTGACAAGAGGTCTCTTCGAGAATCAATGATTTGTGATGAGAGATATTGTATTGGATGGGATGAAAGATCAGAAGTAGGTAGATCAAAAAAATTTAAGTAAACCTTGATTGTGCCAAAGGGAAGTGAGTGGTGTGTTCTAAATGGCTGTACAATATCTAGAATGCAACATATGAGAACATAAGACTAGAAGGTTTTCCCGAAGGGAGGGAGAGGATGATGAATATACATTTTCTCTACTTAACAAGTAAACTTCTATTAGAATTCGTGTTTCTTATATCATGGAAGGGCATTAGATGGATGTAGAGGTTCTTTTTTCTCCACAAAGAAATTGAGGAAGAAGTGTACATGGGACCACCTCAAGGCTTTGAGGGTCATGAAAGAATCTCTTGATTGTAAACAGAAGAACGTATCTCAAACTTGGATTGATGGGTCGAGGTTGATCCTATATGATATTTTTTGTATGGTGGAGGCAGAATGAGATATGTGATAGAGGGAGCAGTTAGGGCCTCCTCATGATAAACTTTTCTAGATTTAGAGGGATTTGATCTATGAGTTCAAGATGAAGGATGTATATTTTATGTATTCACACCTTGAAGTATACTATTGAGATTCGTTAAATATTTTTGGGGGGTGGACATTCATTGAGATTACGAGTCTAGATAGCTGTAGTGGCATAGGGAGTAGACAATAACACCCAATTATGGTAACTAGAAAGTAGTCTATCAACTTATGATAGAGCCAAGGAATGTGGCTCAACATGTGTTGAAGTACCATCATGGTACAATAGGTTATGGCATAGTGATTTACAGTTTGAGATATGTCTCAAATAGTGAAGTACATCCGTAGGAATACAAAAAATTAGATTAGGTAGAGATTGTAGAAGAAAAAAAGATTTTATTAGGATATTGCTCAAGTTTTGGCTCTATGGTGATTTCTTGGCCGAGAAGGAAGTAGAGATCTGTTGCACTTAGTACTGTAGAGGATGAGTATATTACAACTTGGTTAGCAAGTTTAGAAGTAATATGGATTCAGAAACTACTTGCATGATTATTTGATCAAGTGGAGGACCATGATGATAGGTCAAAGAAAAGTGAGATCTAGTACCAAGCCATGGTACATAAGGAATCAATATTGCTTCGGTACTATTCTACGGTCAAGAATATTTTTGACAAAGCCTCTTTCACGTGATGAATTTTGTATACTTTGAGGACAAGATTGAAATAATTGAGAAAATATCTCTTAGCAAGAGGGAGTGATAAAATTGAAACATCAAGGAAAATCATTCTCTCTAGGTCAGGTTGACCAGGATTAGGGAAAATGATCCAAAGTGTTGATATGATAACGTCAAGGAAAAAAATCCTCCGTATGTTAAATATTTTCTAGAAACAATGGAAACCAACACACTACTTAGAGTGGGGGTGAATAAGTAGTGTGACTAAATTTACATCTCTTCACAAATTATATTTTCAAACAATTTAGTAATCAGTCAAGTAATCAATCATGTAAAGAAAAACCTCATTATCATCATCAAGAACATGTGCAACATATACATAAGAAATCAATCTTATTTTTATTTCTCTGTAAAATACAATCTTCAACTTGATTACATTATTGCCCCACAAGTTACTACTTTTATGTTTATCAACTCCTCCTGAAAGGAACTTCTATCCTTGCTTATTTATCATTTTTCACTGAAAGGGATTGTTTCCCCTGCTCATTTGTCAATTTTCACTGAAAGGGACATTTGTCCATGCCCATTTATTAGCCACTACTAAAAGAAAATATTACTCCTACTTGATTATCAGTCACTACTGAAAGGGACTCTATCCCTTGGAATGTAAGCTACCACTTATTGGGACCATTGATCCATTTTTCATCCATTTTCAAGTTAGAACTAATAGGTATAAGAGGAAATTTTGAGGTCTACAATGGGCCTCAAAACAAAAATTTACAACCTAAATTGACTTTATAAGAGCCAATAGGATTCAAGATGACGGTGTCAACCATTGGGGATGATTCTCTATTTTTGGAGTAGAAAAGTAAAAGATTAAAAAAAAGCTACTTTTTCAACCTATCTCCCTATCGTTTTACTCAAATTTTGAGCAGGAGAACTTGTTGGAAACAAAATTTAATTCCTCGTCGATGGATTACCCATGTTGCATACTTTCAATGGACCCTACTAGCCGACAAATGAGAAATACATGAAAAAAGTGATCCAATCACGTTTTTTCATGTATTTCTCACTTTTCATGTAGCAGAGTCCCTAAAAAGTATGCAACATGGGTTCTCATTAGATGATAAATTAAATTTTGCATCTAATGAGTGCTCATGCTTGAAATTTGAGTAAAACCATAGGAAGATAAGTTGAAAATATGAGTTGAAAAATTAGTTTTTTTTTTATTTTTCCCCTTTCAAAATTTGATGATCTAGTCTAACTTCTTTTATTATTTCCATTATTATTTTATAATATTCTTTAGGAGGCCCATGGATTCCTCGTCCATGGATTACCCATGTTGCATACTTTCAGTGGACCCTACTAGCTGACAAATGAGAAATACATGAAAAAAGTGATCCAAACACGTTTTTTCATGTATTTCTCACTTTTCATGTAGCAGAGTCCCTAAAAAGTATGCAACATGGGTTCTCATTGGATGATAAGTTAAATTTTGCATCCAATGAGTGCTCGTGCTTGAAATTTGAGTAAAACCATAGGAAGATAAGTTGAAAAATTAGTTTTTTTATTTTTATTTTTCCCCTTATGAAATTTGATGATGTAGTGTAATATTCTTTTATTATTTTATAATATTCTTTAGGAGGCCCACTTTAGACCTCAAAATTTCTTGAATGCCACTTTCTTTCATAAACATATAAATTTCTCACCTCAATTACCCACCAAAACCACCATACAAACAGTTTCAACAATCTCTCATTACACAACAAATATCCAACTATAACAGGAACATCAATCATTTTCAATCGATAAATATCACTATAAAAGCCTCTTCATCAAAACACCATTCAAATGATCTCACCAATTCTACCACTTCAAATATCAAATTTGATATTTGATTCACCCTTGATACAACTTACATTATGCATCAGGTTGCATCGACAACTTCTCACACATGCTCTCAACCAACACAATTACGCTCTTGCGTACTACTTCACTATGTAAAATCAATTATTCTTATAAAGGAACTTGTACTGATATGTTTGGAAATGGACATTAATCATCTTCATCTATTTCTCATGCAGAAATATTTAATTTTTCCTTTGTCCTACTTTAACTGAGTCTTCTAAATATGCTCTTCAAGTTATCAAACTACCATTACCTAATCCTCCTAGAAAAACTAAGCTTAACTGCAATTTTTCTACTCTGGAATTTGTTATAATATTTAGCAAAGGTCTTCTATTTTTAGATAGTTCCAATTTTTTTTGAACTGCCAACTCTCCCTCCAAACTCATCCATGCCACTATAATGTTGTCTACTCATTCATGCATTTTTGGTCAAGCTTTAGCACTTTGTTGTTATGTTTGGCATAACTACCCAACTCCAAAAGTTTCCAAATCATTTCATGCTTTTAGCATTAACCCTAGCCCATAATCACTTTATCTTGCTCGAAATACATTTTTATTTAGTGCTCCACTAAACACAAAATCAATACTATATATATATTTTTCAATAAGCCCCACGTGCCTTTTTTATTTCTTTGTTGCCATGTAAAAGTCTCAACCCAAGCGTTTTAAACAATGTCAAACATAACTGCACTGGGCCCTTTTTCACCTTAGCCTTGAGGGCTTAGTTTTCACTGCAAATCCTCTGTGCTCTTAGTTATTTTAACACATGAAAATTCCACAAAAATCATGTCCTAAAGCATTCTATGTGACTTGATGTAAAGCCACTTATTTGACATATTTATATCTCACAACTTTATTGTCATGGCAATTTTTACATGTGCTCTTTTGTTTTCCCTCTTAGACTTATGTTACAGGATTACCTGTTGTGTAGGGTCACCATGTGCCCATTCTTATTGGTCGCTACTTTTCCATAAAGTCTTCTAATCATTCTAAAGAGATGTCAGCCCGAAGGTTCCTCCTTTGTGCTCTTAAAATCCTTCAGAGTCATAGGTTCAAGTCTTTCAACAACGAATTAATATTTTCCCAAGCTGATGTTGTCTCTAACAACTTCCACATGCACCCAACGCTTAGTTAGCCTACAGTCTTTTCTTGTGCACTAGTCAAAACCTTCTGAGATAAAACATACAAGATGACATCATGCTTACGTTAACACTACCACATGGTTCCTCTAGAGTGGTGACATGTGTCACCTAGATTTGGCCCACTGGGTTATGAAAAGACATTGAATCTCCATGCCAAGTGTTCCAAGGCCTAATATCATCATGACATCATCTTTCCATTTATGCGCCATGTTTCCTTAGTGAGTTAATTATACTGCACCATTTGTATTATAGAGATGAGAGAGAAAAGGGTCCTCAAATTTTGTTTTGTGTTGATTTCTTCATTATGTTTAAAGGATCTCACCATTGTTTTTCTTTCTTTATCAATAATTCTAAGGGGCTTGGGCATTTTACTACGCTTCCTCTTCTCCTTACGCCATGCTTCATTACCTTGATCCATCTTTGGCATGCTCCCTTTGTGTGCACCTTTAACCTTTTGGGGTATTACTTGTCGAGATGAGTTGTTAAGGTGGGAACTCAACCAACCAATGAAAATGATTGACGTTGATTCATTGTAATCAATATTCAACCATGATGGCATCATCCCTATTGTTCCCTACTATGTGCATCATTTATCCTTCCATGGTAAGACCACTGAAATGGTTGGGATCTACTACAACCAATAAAAATCTTTGTTACTTGTGTTGTTGGATGTCATGTCTAGTTGGTCCTTTAGATAGTGGCTCTACCAACTTCTCTATTGCATTTAGAAATACTGCCAAACAAAACGTGCACCATGGTGTCCTCTTCCAACTTATTTTTGCAACTTTGACTTTGGGGTTACCTTCCTTTAACCTACAATAACTTTCAATACATGAAGCTATTTCTAATCTTCCACATACCCTTGGAAATCTCTTTTAGGTCTCTATCCATATAAATGGATTCTAACTTCATTTGATGTGATATACTATACAAAAAATGGCTCCAAATTCTTTACATCTTCACCAATTAACTCTACCATTATTGTTCACCTACATGCTTGGAAACATTTGAGCTTGCAACACCTTTACCATACATGTGTTGATCTTCCTTCTTCTTGTAGTCTTCTATGCATTTTCCATTGCAGTATATTTGATTTAGATACACCACCATTGACACCTATGACATAAATGAACTAATGGAAACACCTTTTTCAATACCATTATTGATCCGAAATGGATCTAGTATAGACTATAAGTCTAGAAATATTCCTCACAGAGGAAAATGAAAGTCAAAGGATGCTATTGGAAATAGTCTCATTGCAAAGATCTCTTCATTGTAAACCTAAGGTAATTTGAATGGATCAAAACAGACTCTGGATGGAGTTATTGTAAAAAGAAGATTTCCCATTATCCTTAGAAAAGGAGGCAATTTCTTATAAAAATGAACTAAAAGGCTCTTTAAGGGAAATCGCATCGGAAGAGATTAAAGTGAGGACTTAAGCGGAGATGGAAGGACTCCCCGATTGCAACCTCTGACATATCGTATTGGAGGTAGGCCTCCACGCGATATCGGAGCCCTAGATAGAGCGACTTGCGATGGCGGTGAGTCGGATCGGCGATCGGTGATCGATGGATCCCCAATATAAAGGGTTGTTGACATATGCAAGATGCGATTGCGATTAGCAATTAAGGCACAAACTCGATTAGGTTTATGAACGTGATTAAATAATATTTGAAATCTGGATTAGCAAATTTTCTATGTATTTCCCGTGTATTGATGTTTTTGATCTCCTGCCTATGCGATTGCGATTTGCGATGACAGGATGGACTTGATGGGTTTATAGGTGCAATTGTATATATTTGAGTTCTAGAAGGAGGGAAGTAAATGGTATTTTGAGCGGGCTTCAGGAGGTAAGTGGTATTGGAAGGGCTTCACCCGATTCCATACACTAGCCGACACATAGCATGCTGCAAGAGAGAGAACTGCTTTTTTAGGCAGGTAATCTCCATGCAAGTGGGCCACCCGAAGTGATAATTAGCTGTTGATTATCAATCACTGATCGGATGGTGGATGATGAACGAGCTATTTTGCGAACTCGAAAGGATTATAGGGGCAATTGAATGTTATTTGATTTTTTCCTGAAGGCTCATGATGTGTTTTTCGTGAGTTTTCCTGTGTGTTTCCATTATGCTCCCATATTCAGAATGTAGGCAAAAGAGTGGTTGTCTATGTCATTCCCATTGGAAATAGTCCATCGCACCTGTGCCATGCTATAAGCGGGCATTTCTATAACAAGAATGAATTATGAAGCACGTAGAGCCAGAGGCCCAGACACAGAGCCATAGAGCTAGAGAGACAGAGGGCTAGTCATAGAGCCATAGAGGAATGATTCCTCATTATTACACATAGAGGAATTGATGGAAGTGGCAGAGTCGAAGGATTCTTCAAAGGCCAGAGAGCCAAGCAAAGAAGGGGGGCTCCCTTCAGAAGTTTTCGCTTGAGAGAGCAAGTCTCCCTTCAGAATTTTTCCGTTAACAGAGCAAGTTTCCCTTTAGGGAGATTACAGCAAGAGCCAAGACCAAGAGCCAAGAGCCAGAGCCTAGAGCCAAGTGCCGAGACCCGAGAAATGATAGCCAGACAATAAAATAGCCAAGGATAAAGATGGAATTCTAAGCCCATGGGTTCAGTTGTAAACCTATGGAGTTGAGTATGGAACTTGTAAAAGAATTTAAGCCATAATCCCAAAGAGCCTAGTTGAGTTGACTAGAGCTCATGGAGACGTAGCCCAGGAGGTTTGGGTGAACTCCTAATTATATTGTTGTTATGTGTGTTGATTATTATTTGCATTATTTTTTGTTATATGTTTTTATATCAGTTTAAGAAAATCGACTTAAAGCACTTAACAGTTAAAGGAAAACACAAGCATACACCTACTTCAAGTTCTTTTAATTCTGCATTTGTCAATATAAACCTAGATCTTGGGAATATATAAGCTTTGGAGTGGGAGAGGTTCTTGTAAGCATGACAAGAAGCCTTTAGGTACCCATTTCAGATCAACTAGTATCAGAGAAATTTATACCAAAGCAAGTAGTATCAAAGCAAGTTATACTAGAGTAGGTGGTATCATGAAGCTAGTGGTATCTGATGCTTGATTGATCAAAGAAGGATGCTTGATTGATAGAGAAATCTATCTACTTGCTTAACTTGAAAGGTGTTTAAACAATCAAGGATTGATTGTTTTATTGTTGTAAACTGACTATTGTTTGTGTTTGCAGAGGTGAAGGGAAAGCTATTGTTAGCTAAGTCGAGGAGAGGACAAGAATGAAGAAGGGTTGAAGGCATTCTTCTTATCCCAAAGGACCTCAAAGAAATCCTTGAAGCACAAGAGGTTTGTTGCAAAAGGCTACTTGAGTAAGCTCTTTGTTAATCTTCTTTGAAGTTCTTTTGTTCATTTTGATAATGACTACTTCTACAAGTGAGTCCTCAAATTCTTCTTTCATCACAAGATTATTTGGTAAAGACATGAAGCAAGACTTGTTCATCATGATGGATATGGTGAGAGAAATGAGTGCTGGGCTTTGAGAGTAGTTGAATTCCATGAAGGAAGACCAACAATTGCTTTCTAACAAATTGTAGGAAGTGGAAGGCCAACTTCATATTGCAAATATGAACCTGGAAAGGGTGCATGAGTTGGAGACATGGATCCTTGTTACTAAAGAAGCCTTAGTCAAGTATCAGCTTGAAGAAGAGGTAAACAATTCCAATTTGTCTTCAAAATCCTCTAAGAATATTTATGTTGGTTCTCTTGAAAAACATACCAAAGGCATAGGGTCCAAGTTAATGTCTGAAATCTGCTATGAAGGAAAAGGATTGGTCAAACATGCACAAAGTATTGTTGAGCCAATAATAGTTGAGGAAATGCCTAAGTATTTGGGTCTTGGCTATGGACAAGCTTATGGAGAAAATTCCAAAGCACCATGAAGACAACTGAAATAGTTCCAAGAAGGGGTTTCATTTCAAGTATTCAACCTCAAGAGTGTGAAGATTGTATTCTTGGGGAATGCAATAGTGTGAAGCATACTTTGCAGAAAGAAGGTGTATATCAGCATACACTTGAACCAGAGAATTGTGGAAACTCTAACAACATTGAAGAGATTGATGGCGTTCCAAAGGAAGCCACTTCTTCATTCGATTCACCCCCTGATGAAGGCAATAAATGTGAAATAAAAGGTATAAATCTGGTTTTAACCATATTCCTTTTGATTATGTTCAGCATGGTAAATTTCCATATAAGTATGGGAAAAGAATTGCATGTTCCTTTTGTGGTTTGGATAACCACAATGTTTCTAGATGTTGGAAGAGAATGGCCACATATAGGAAACTTTTGAAGGAAAGGAAGAAAAAAGCCAAAGGTCCACTAGACAAGGCAAATCATGCTGTCAGGAAGATGCACATGTGTTGCACTTACTGCAATAAGCAAGGACATATTGTTGCAAAATGTTGGACTCTGAATCCAACAATGCTTCCACAAAACTTGAAGAGGGTGGAAAGAGAGAATGGCAAGAATGGAAAGAAAGATTCAATGAATGATGTGTTTCAAGATGATTCACAGGTTGATGTTGATGTGTAGACAAAGGAAGGACCTTTGAAATGGATTGGTAAGAAATGGTTAGAGTTATTATCCAATTAAGGATGCATGTCTTTTGAAAGTGCATCAAATCAATAGAATGCATTTCTTTGTTAATGGAATGAAAGTTGCACGGATTTACCAAGAAGGTGAATGGAAAAGTTGAGTAGGAGACTCACTTTATTGCTGTAACATTATAGTCATTTCAGCTACGAAAGTACAGTGTACTTAACTGGAAGCTGAAAGACGAAATGCATGCATAAGGATGATATGCATGAACACACATATGTTGATGATTTCCTCGTATTTGAACATGTATGTGTAATTAACTTGGAGGGTTAATTGTTTTATTTTTAAGCATGCATGTAATGTTAATGTTGACTTGAAAAAGGTTGATTTGGTCTCCAAGATGGAGATAATGATGAAGTGTTTCATCTTTGAAAAAGAATCCCAAAGTTCTTTTTCTACATGTTTGACTTGAAGGGTAATTTGTTTTAAAGGCATGTTTTGTTGGCTTGTATTATAGTCAATAATTTGTATGTAGATGTAAAGACATGGAGGTGTTCACAAGATGTGAAATTTGTTTCTTTTGTTGAAGCAAGAGTTTAGGCCAACCAGTTGTTGTCTGTAATTTTGTTGTTGTTAACAGTTATTGTTGACAATATGTCAAACAGATACAAATGAGTTTTTTTGTGAAGAATATGTAACTTCACATTTGTTTAAGTCACCTTGGATCAATGATCAAGGAAGAGAAGTTCAAACTATCTTTTATAACCTTCTCAGCAGGAGTTCTGCCTGAAGTCAAGGAGGAAGACAGTTCTTCCCAAGAGGACCAGCACATCCAGGAAGGAAAGTGTTCAAAGGTTTTGGTTCAGAGGCACTATGCAAGGCAAGTGTATGGAGGTTGAAAGAAGACGGTGGCGTACTCTCAGTTACTATTCAAATTAGTATATCAGTCTTTTGGAGTCCAAAAGCATTTTAGTGGGAAGGCATGATCGAAAATGGATCTAGTATAGACTCTGAGTCTAAAAATATTCCTCACAGAGGAAAATGAAAATCAAAGGATGCTCTCGGAAATAGTCTCATTGCATAGATCTCTTCATTCTAAATTTAAGGCAATTTGAATGGACCAAAATAGACTTCGGATGAAGGAGCTATTGTAAAACGAACATTGCCGATTATCCTTAGAAAAGGAGGCAATTTCTTATAAAAATGAACTAGAAGGCTCTTTAAGGGAAATCACATTGGAAGAGGTTAAATGGAGGAATTAAATAGAGATGGAAGGACTCCCCGATTGTGACCTTCGACATACTGCATCAGAGGTAGGCTTTCACGCGATACTGGAGCCCCGGACAGAGTAACTTGCGATGACGGTGAGTCAGATCGATGATCGGTGATCGGTGGATCCGTAATATAAAGGGCCATTGACATATGCGAGATGTGATTGCGATTAGTGATCTAGGTTTATGAACGCAATTGAATAATATTTGAAATCTGGATTTGCAGATTTTCTATGTTTTTCACGTGTATTGATGTTTTTGACCTCTCGCCTATGTGATTGCAATTTGCGATGACGGGATGGACCCGACAGGTTTATAAGTGTGCTTGTATATATTTGAGTTCCGTAAGGAGAGTGGTGAACAATATTTCGGGTGGGCTTCAGGCAATAAATGGTATTGGAAGGGCTTCACCCGATTCCATAGACCAATCGACACATAGCACGCCGCAGGAGAGCGAGAACCACTTTTTTAGGTGGGTAATCTCCGTGCAAGTGGGCCACCGGAAGAGATTGTCATCCATTGATTATCGATCATTGATCGGACAGTGGATGCTGAACGAGCTGTTTTGCAAACCTAAAATGATTATAGGGGTGATTAAATGTTATTTGAGTTCTGTCTAAAGGCTCATGATGTGTTTTTTGTGAGTTTTCCTATGTGTTTCCATTATGCTGCCATTTTCAGAATGTAGGTAGAAGAACAACTGACTGTGTCATTCCCATTGGAAACAGTCCAGAACACCTTGTTTTGTAATAGGAATGCGTTATGAAGCACGCAGAACCAGAGGGCCAGATGCAGAGCCACAGAGCCAGAGAGCTAGAGGGCGGGATGCAGAGCTACAGAGGAATGATTCCTCATGACTACACATGGAGGAACAGATGGAAGCCTCATAGGTAGAGGGTTCTTCAAAGCCCAAAGAGCCAAGGGAAGAAGGGGGGCTCCCTTCAGAATTTTTCCCTTGAGAGAGAAAGTTTCCCTTCATGGAGCTCACAACAAGAGCTGAGAGCCAAGAGCCGAGAACCAAAGCTGAGAGCCAAAGCCGAGAGCCAAGAGCTGAGAGCCAGAGCTAAGAGCCAAGAGTCGATAGCTTAGAGCGAGAGAGCTAAATAACTAGGGATAAAGATGGCATTCTAAGCCCATGGGTTTAGTTGTAAATCTATGGAGTTAAGTGTGGAACTTGTAAAAGAATTTAAGCCATAATCCCAAAGAGCCTAGTTGAGTTGACTAGAGTTGACGGAGACGTAGCCCAAGAGGTTTAGGTGAACTCTTAATTATATTACTATTATGTGTGTTGGTTATTATTTGCATTATTTGCTGTGATATGTTTTTATATCAGTTTAAGCAAATCAACTTAAAGCGCTTAACAGTCAAAATCAAACACAAGCATACACCTACTTCAAGTTCTTTTAATTCCGCATTTGTCAATATAATCCTAGATCTTGGGAATATATAAGCTTTGGAGTGGGAGAGGTTCTTGTAAGCATGACAAGAAGCCTTTAGGTCACCATTTCAGATCAATCCATATAAATGGGTTCTAACTTCATTTGATGTGATATACTATACAAAAAATTGCTCCAAATTCTTTGCATCTTCATCAATTAACTCTACCATTATTTTTCACCTATATGCTTAGAAACATTTGAGCTTGCAACACCTTTACCATACATGTGTTCATCTTCCTTCTTCTTGTAGTCTTATATTCTTTTTTCATTGCAGTATATTTGATTTAGATACACCACCATTGACACCTATGACATAAATGAATTAATGAAAACACCTTTCTCAATACTTGGCATCAATGAATTGAAATCAATGCACCTCCTTTTCCAACATATTCTAACAATCTCCCATTATCTTGTTTTCCTTGCCTCCATCCTTATCACTTCTTGCATCAATGACAATATATTTTGAACAATCTCCCCCTTTGGCATTGATGAAAACACCATGACCAAATAAAAAAACATCACCAATAATCATTAGTACTCCTCCTTTTACATCAATGGAAAAGATACCAACATGGTACCCCTTTCAAAAATCTCCCTCTATCTTTCTGATCCTATGGACCTAAAAATTGTTTCTTCTTATGTTGAAAAATTCAGTTATATCTAATCTAATCAAAGCATCTTCCTTTCTATCTTGTGGAGAAATTGAGTTGAAAGGAGAGGAGTAATTACTCCCAATATCTGACTCAAGTAGTCAGGAGGGATCTCTTGCTAAAACAACACATGCTTATACAATGGAGCCATGTGAAAAATAATTCTTGCTATTGTAAGTGTCACCTAGGCTTACATTCATAATAATGCCTCCTCCTGGACACATAAACCTAACTTCTAGCAATAATAACAACCTATCATATGCATGATTGACATCATCAACTTGTTAACTTGATTAATAAAAAAGTACAAAACTTAGAAGTTCTTATATGACAAACATAGGGGGAATCTCACTAATGCATGCTTAGACCAATAGATCATACTCTACCTTTAATGATAGAAGACTCATGATGATGCATTTGACTCATCACGAATAATAGCAACATTCAAATAATGACTCTTTCACCAATAGTTGGACTTACAATCTCATACTTACAACATGAATTTAATTTCTACAACTTTGAAAAAGAATTATAAGTTCTCCGAATGGCCAAAGAGACTATTGCATATAAATAAGAATCTACTCACTTGAAACACCATGTAGAAAACAAAGGATTATGATATATTACGAATAACTTGATTAATTATGCATTAGAAATCGATAATGTCTCTCTCATTTCAAGAAAAGCTTCTAAATGGTACCATTCAATATGTGAGAAGCTGATCAAGATGCATTGACCATCCATTCCTTTAACATAGTGTCTCCATGATGATAGTTCATGAAACTACATTTGAAGTCCCAAATTTAGTAGAAAGATGAATTTTTATGGATCCTCATCAATTGACGGGTTTCCAAGGGAAGAAGATTCATCAAATTGGAATTATGATTTAGTGATAGAGGGATTTTACCAAAGGAATGGATGTAAACATTAATAAATTGGTAAACGGTTGCAATCAATACTCAAAAGGTACAACAAAAGTCACACAAAAATGACAAGTCTCAACATTTTAGAGTGGATGTCATCACGATGTTATCTTCATACTCAATGCAAATATAACAACTCAATTTAGAAATTCCTGTAGTTTGAAAGGAAGGTATTTTGAGTTAATATCTATGATAAAGAAACATGTAGTTAAAGATATCAGATAAATGTTGGTTAGAGAAAAGGTATATTTTCTCATTTTATTTCATTGTTTCAGAAAGGGGTTAGAAAGAATCCAACATGAGTTGAGTGTAATATAAGTCCCCTTGAAACAACATGAATTTCCTTACATTTTTAAATTAGATTAAGAATTTTGTCAATTCAAGGATTATATAAAAGGAGTTAGTTATATAATTAGTTATTTATTTATTTATTTTTTCAAGTTAAAGAGTCAGTAAATCAAATTACTTCATCTTTTGAATACCAATTTTTGTATAAAATTTGGAATTAATTGGAGAGAACGATTCTCAAATATGGAAGAAAAGTTACCTTGTATTTGAGATTGAGGCAATTGCTACTAAAATAATTTTAACATTAATAAAGTTGGACTTTGTTATTTACAAGAATAAAACTATTTTCATTTTCAAGTGCGAATACTTTATCTTATTGTAAATGTATGTTGACCTATGTTCTTGTTCATGCAAATTCTGATATTACACATTTTCTAACCTAGTTTTGAATCATGGATAAGGTTTATATGTCTACAACTACCTAGTGGGATTAATATATGTTTTAATATGACTTTAACTTTTGCTTTGATTGCTTATGAAATTTGTATATATTTTAATGTGTTTTAATTTTCATTTATTAGGTTGTTCCAAGTATTATGGATAATTTTCTTTAATTTATTTAATATGTAACTCATTTTATAAATAAGAAAAAAAACATATAAAACCAAAACCTCTAAATTTAACCTAACAAAAAACGCCAAAAAATTGAGGGTCGACCAATAAAAGGTGAGAGACGAGAATTAAATATTGTATCTTGTGCGAATCATATATGTTTACTAAGTAGAAAAACCCATCTCAACATATTGGTTAAGAGGGTCTCTCCTTTATGTGGATAACATTGTCAATGAACAATGACTTCATGGAAGTGGGAGTGGACAAGGCTATTGGAAAAAATCATGCAACAATTCTAGAATCCTGAAATAATGAAGCAACTTTAGCTTGGATCCAATAGACCTAAAATTTTATGAGAATTCAAAAAATTCACCTTACGTTTTAGTAAATGAACTGAAGTTCGACCCATGATTTTTGATCTACTACCTCACCAACAAAAAAAACAAAAACTCATTAACATTCCCCACCAAGATTTTGATAAAACATCCATTATGGATCTTGTAGTGGTTGTAATTGATAATATAGATCACAAGGTCAATAATATTTTTACCAAACAATTTGAGATACTTGGTGATTCCATCCATGACATGTAATAGAATTTAAGCATATGCACCTTCCATTAAACACTTAAATCAATAGTCACTACCTAATGAAGACATGGTAAATGGTTGGAAACTAACATTGAAAATTTGGGAAAGCCTTACTACAATATCCCAAGAAAGGCTAAGAGATATATTCCTCAATTCAACCTAGATAGCGCTAATATACTTGAATATGTAGGAATTTATAGGGTAAGTTCCTCAGACAGAATGCCAAAGGACACCGCTCACAAACAGATCACAGATCAATACACCAGTATTTTGACGTGGTTAAAACCCTCAAAGAGGGAAACAGTCCACGGCCTAAGCCAACGCGGCCACTTCAGACAATTTATTAATAAAAGAATGAAAATTTACATAAGCTTCTCTCATGCACGGTTAACCTACAAATGACCCTCCATGCGCTTTAAATAGAAGTCATGGACCAATCGGGTGTCAAGCCACGGATCAAGTGTCGGTAATACCGAGGAGAGAATGAACCGTCGGATCACTACATATCGTGACCGTCGGATTGTAAGTTACAAATGTACATAGTAAAGAAACACACTTTACCTAACTCTATACTAGACCAAGTTATACTTAACTATTCCTATGTGTCGGAATATCCTAACATCCCCCCTTAAGAACAACTTGGGATAGGATTGAAGGATTTACAAATATGACACAATAGGAGAAGGAAGGAGGCACTAGAGCCTATCCCCCCTTAGTGACAACTTCCTGAACTCCAAGCATATATCGAAGTTTAGTGAACTTCGCCTCTGTGAGAGCCTTTGTGAAGATGTCTACAACCTGATCATCTGTTGAACAAAATTGCACTTCAAGAACATGGTCATGAATGAGCTTTCTGATGAAGTGCATGTGAAGTTCAATGTGTTTGCTGCGCTGATGCTGAACTGGATCTTTGCAAAGCTGAATGGCACTTTGATTATCACACCAAAGTGTAGTCGGATGCTACTGCTGAAAGCCAAACTCTCATAGAATCTGTCGAAGCCACAAGGCTTCCTTACTAGCTTCTACGACACCATGATACTCTGCTTGTGCTGAAGAAAGAGAAATGGCAGCTTGTTTCTTGCAAGTCCATGAAATAGGTCGTGAACCAAGAGTGAACACATAACCGGCAGTAGACTTCCGATCATCAGGGCCACCAGCCCAATCAGAATCAGTGAAACCAACCAATAGAGGAGATGCTTCGGCACTGTAATGAATTACAAACTGAACTGTACCTTGAGCATAACGAAGTATTCTTTTAGCTGCTTTCCAATGACTTTCACATGGGGTTTGCATAAACCGAGCAACAAGGCCAACAACAAAGGAAAGGTCAGGACGAGTATGGGTTAGATACAAAAGTTTCCTTACAAGTTGACGGTACAAGGTAGCATCAACTTCTAGGGAAGTAAAAGTGACTGAAAGTTTGACTCCAGACTGAAAGGGAGAAGGAGCTGGATTACAATCTTCCATGTGAAAATGGCGTAGAATATCAGAGGCATACTTGGATTGGGAGAGGGAAATACCTTCCTTGGAATACAAGACTTGAAGACCGAGAAAATAATGTAAGTGTCCTAAGTCTGTCATTTAAAACTTCTTTTAAGGCTAGACTTCACATGGTTGATAAGGTTGGGATCACTACCAGTGAGGATAAGATCATCAACATAAAGAACAAGAATGATAAGAGACTTGCCCACTTTCTTGGTATAGACAGTATTGTCAAAATGACACCTAGAAAAGCCAGATTCTAAAAGAAAGCTATCCATTTTGGCATACCAAGCCCGAGGAGCTTACTTGAGACCATAAAGGGATTTCCTAAGCCAACATACAAGATTGGAGTCTGTTTGTATAAAGCCAATAGGTTTTTCCATATAGATTTCTTCATGCAAGTCCCCATGCAAGAAGGTGGATTTAACATCCATCTGATGGACTTCCCATTTGAAAGAGGCAGCAAGGGAAAGGACAAGGTGGATAGAGTTCATTTTGGCAACAGGGGAGAAGGTTTCAGTGTAGTCAATGCCTTCAACCTGTGAAAAACCATTAGCAACAAGACGAGCTTTATGTTTATCAACTTTCCCATCTGGTCCATACTTGGTTCTGTAAACCCATTTGCATCTAAGAAGTTTTCGTCCCTTTGGTAGAGGAACAAGATCCCATGTATCGTTTGCCAATAATGAACGATATTCTTCATTCATGGCTGTGTCCCAATCTAGATGGCCTGAAGCTTATGCAAAGGTTTCAAGATCATAATTTGCTGAGACTTGAGCCAGTAACGAAGAGGCTCTTTCGAACTAAGAACGTGTACAACGCTGATCTGTAGGATCACCGGCAAGATCACCTGCTGCATCCCGAGTAGCGCGGACCCATTTTGGAAGTGAAGGAGCTGAAGGAGGATCCTGAGAAGGTGGGGGAGGATTGTCATCCTCACTTTCATCATCTGAAGAAGAAATATGTTCAAAAGTAGAAGAGATAGAAGAGGTGGCACATCCGCCGGACTAGGCTCGCAGGCCGATTTATTTTCATCAAATTTTACATCTCTTCTAATGATAACATTTTTGGATTTAAATGGAATAAGTCTATAACCTTTTACATCTTCAGAATATCCAACAAAAATACATTTTTCACTCTTAGGTTCTAAAGCTTTATGTTTCTCATCTGGAATATGGGCCCATGCTTCACTTCCAAAAACACGAAAGTGACTCACATCTTGTTTAATTGAGCTCCATGCTTCTTCAGGAGTGATATTCTTTAAAACTTTAGTAGGAGTGCGATTTATTATGTAATTTGCACAGTTAATTGTTTCTACCCAATAGTTAAGACTAAGTCCTTTAGGTTGAAGCATACAAGTAGCCATTTCCTTTAAGGTGCGATTCTTCCTTTTAGCTACACCATTTTGTTGTGGAGTATATGGAACAGTATGTTGCATTTGAATTCCATTCTCAGTGCAAAAGTTGATGAAGTCGTTTTTAACATATTCTCCGCCATTATCAAATCTTAGCTTAAGAATTTGATGTCCAGATTGTTTTTCAACAAAGGCCTTAAAGGCCAAGAATTTGTTAAATACTTCACTCTTGAGTTTTGAGAAGTATACCCAAGTGCGTCTGGAGAAATCATCAATGAAAGTTAAGAAATACTTGTATCCAGAGAAGGAAACAACTGAAAGTGGACCACATAAATCACTATGCACAAGCTGTAAAGGGGACGAGGCGTGCCAAGAGGCATGTTTTTCAAAACCGTCCCGATGATGTTTTCCAAGTACACATCCGTAACAAACACCATCTCTGCAAGATACCATTGGAAGACCTGTCACCATATTTTCTTTACATAGATTCTGAAGGGAGCGATAGTTTAAGTGACCAAATCGCTCATGCCAAAGTTTGCTCACTTCATCATTATGAGGATGTTGGTGAGTTTGTGAGTTGATATTCCCACAGTTGTCCAATTTTTAGTGATGCCTTGTATGGCTTACTCAAGCCCATTTTTGTCTTACATGGGTACATGTACAGATGCTATTGTAAACATGTTGTTCACATGTTTACCAAGTGTCAATAGTAAAATGTAAACGATCGTGTAACTTGAAGAATCATGAGGGTAGTTGAAACGTCACAAAAGAGAATGTCAAGGGTCACCCCACCCTTTGATATATATAGAACCTCATAACTGGTTGTAGAGGCTTTTGGGAGCCAAGCTTCTAATAGGTATAAGTTAGAGAAAGCTTGGAGTGTATTGTAATGATCCTTGGCTTCTCCACATTGTAGAGCTAGTATATCTCATTGGAGGAGCATGTGGCAGTGACTGTAATGTTCCGCTATCAGGGCTAGTGGTTGTCATGGTTGTATGTATGATTGGATCTTTCACTCTTTTAATATAATATAGCTAGCATATTTCATGCATAAGTTGTTATTGTAATTCGTTTATCCTGGTTACTATAATTATGTATGTAGTTCTAATTCATGCATGTATGTATGGACTATTTCATATGTGTTTGTATGAATCTTATCGAAGCATGTTGTTGATATAATCCATCACTTTGGATCACTGGCTATCCTTCTTTCCATCTCATGATGTCTTTCAGCTCATGTGTTCCCTTTCATGATACGTGTTATCACAGGCTTCTAAGGAGCACACTTTTCCCACATTCCATTCATTAGAGCCTTTCGTGCACCTTCCTTGACTTGCTTTAAGGTCACACCCTTGCTTCCAACAAGAACATCTTACTTACCTTTGTGTGCAACTGTAATAAAGGCTATACCATACTACCCACTATTGGGACTCCTACCTCAAATGATCTGAGGTCTACTTGGGACTTCTTACCGCGGAGATTGCCTAACATGTTGGTGGGTCCAGCACCATCAACATTTCTAGCACTAGAAGGAGGTCCAAATGACAAGTGAATCTCTCACATCCTATTTTGAATCTTCACACATCTATCATGGATATTGTTATAGTTAACCCTCTATAATGTTTGTCAAATGCACATCTCTTTGAAGTTGAGAAGTGGTACTTTGATGACTTGTATGAACTTACATATGATGGTGAAAGAGAAGTGGCTTGGCCTAAGCACTTACATGATTTCCTTACATTCTCGAGAATGCAGAAAGTTTTGATGAAGTAGAGTTTAGTATGCTGTTTGCACACAAACTTCATGAATTCTCATCACTATGGTGCCATCGACTTCCTCCCAATTACATGCACTCATTCAAGTAGTTCCATGATCTAATCGAATATGTTTTCCTTCATTTTGATCCTGAATTACTTGATAGAAAAATTTTAAAACAACAAAAGGCCTCACATGAATCGCTTATGGAGTTTTCGAAGCACTTCTGTCTACTCCTGTTTGAAGCCCTGAAAAGTCAGATGAAATTCCAATATCTTGTGGAAATATTTGAATATGTCTGTCATAAATCACTCTATCCCAATGTGAAGAACAATCTCAAATCCCACTGAACATACTTTGGTGTTGGAGCTACACAATATCAAGTGGACATAGTTGCTATCACAAGTCACTGCCTACTTTCCCCTCATCAGATAGCTCCACCACCACAGAGTGATGTGGGAGAGCGTGTGCACTAGACTATTCAATTGGTATATGCTCCCACCCTCACTACTCTTAACTTCTACACAGATTTGGTTGGGAAGCCCATAGGTTGTCATATGAAATTTTTACCTCAACCTCTGTCTCTACGTTCTGTTGATACTCTAGATTTTACTTCCTTGTGTTCCTCGATTCCAGACTCTACACCTGTTGTGAAGGAGGATTAATCTATTGACGGAGTTGATTTTGCACAACCAACCTACACTATCATTTATGATGAGTATGACTAAGAATCTGAGAATCAACTAGCAATGAAGAATGACCTCCTTATGTCTGCACCTCCTTCGCTTTTTCCTGACGTGTTTTGTGATTCTGCCATCTCTAGTTTTCCTTGTGTAAATCTGTCCATAGATGCATCTAGTTCTGATCATTCCCATAACGCACCTGATGTCAACCCATCATTTGACAGTGGAGAGGATAAATATTTCATTGAAAATCCACTTGATTTTCCAACTAACTTTTCCATAAACGTGGAGGGTGAACATTGTTGGTTCTCATCTACCCATCTATATGATTTATCAGATCATGAGGATGTCAATGAGCTCATTGGTTTTTCTGATCATAGTTTTCATGATCTATTTACTCTCGTATTCGATCATGATGTTGATTCTATCGTTGTTGACTATTCATTGCCACCTGTTTCTGATGATCTATATGTCGATAAAGTTGAAACCCTGTAGGCTACCAAGGCACTTCAGCCCAAGATGATGTTTATGTCAAGCTCTCACTGTCTTGAGGTTAGTTCCACTTCAGATTAGGAAATTGTTGAAACACCCAAGGCTCCTCATCACTCATCTATATGCATTGAAGATCAATCCAACACACACATTTCACTTCCTCCATCTGAATCACATGATCCCATCGCTCATGCATTGGAGGAATCATACACAAAAAGAACACTTAGCAGACATAAGCTGTCTCTCTTTCTCATGTTTTCTTATCTGTCATAGTTAAGACAGTGCACATGCCTATCATTTGCACATAGTGGATCACAACACCATTGTGAGTCCATAGAGTGCTTTTCTTGTGCTTTCACTCTTTTCTTTTCTATGGACGCATTTAATCTTAGAGTGTGTTGGTCTTCATTGTTATATATTTCATGTTTTCTAGTTCGCTTGATTATGCATTTCATGAACCATGCTTTTACCAACATGGGTAAACTAATGCTTCAATGGATGCATTGGAAATATCACTTCACGTGAGATGACCCATGCACCATTATCTTAGGAGTAGGAGTAGTGTTTTCTTTATGTCTTGTTTGCTTGCATGCGTGTTTCTTTCTTTCTTTCTTTATTTCTTTTTTTCCCTGCTTTTCTTACTTTATTTTCTTTCGCATTTACTTTTTCTCTTTTCTTTATTGTTTTTTTTCTTGTTTACATCGGTAGGTTAGTTTTGCATGAAACCATATGTAACTCTTAAGACAAACAAAGTAAAGTACAAGAGGACTTGTGCACCTATGACCACTTGGTTATCTATTTTCCTCTCTCTTTTTGTAGAACTTTTTGTCTTCATTCAATGATACACCAATGGAAAATATGTTCTGTTCAAAGTGAATTTTGGTGAAAACAGAATACTTGCATTGTAACTAGTACCACCTACTCTAGTCGGCTCTTTTTGGGTTAACCCTTGCTAGCTTAGTCAAGTAGAGTAAGGTGAGGGGTAAGACCTTAACAAGTATGTTAGAGGTATATAAAACATACTTATCTCAAGGAACAACCTCTCTTGCTCTTAATAAGTCGGGATCCCTCTTCCGCGTCTAAAATAATAAGTGTCTCTATAGAGTTTTTTGAAAAATTAAAAAATGAGACAATGAAAATATGATTTTTTTTCTTTTTAAATGAATAAGGAAAAATAAGAGAAAGCCTTCCTACGTAGAGAGATGATGCAAATAACTCCGTTGGGGTACTGACTTGGTTTACTAGTAGTGGAGCGAAGCTTGCCTTCCTCTGTGACTCTATTGGGGTACTGTACATGCCTGTTGGCAATGGAGAAACACCACAGATGAAACTTAAACTCTCATAGCTATATTACTTGTGCACCAATATACCTTTCATCCCAAATCGAAACAACTAGGTTGGCCTGGCTTGGAATGTGTGTTGACCAATTAAGGGCATGGAAAGTGCTACATCTTTCACTCAAGCTAGTGTGGAAACCATGATGGTCAGAGAATCAAACAAGATTTCCAGAGGAGTTAGACTTGCTTTTCACGAAACAAGGTTAATTTAGAGAGTTGGAGTTCTACCAGTGTTTCACCAATGTTGTAACGGCTACAACCATCCTCAAAAATATTTCCTTAGCTTCATTTTGGAGCCTCGCTACCAACCATTCTTAGCAACATGTCTTGCACTACCCAGGTACATATGCTTCCAGTTGAGTTTCTTGGCTTATCAACTTGTATTTGCTAACTTGTTTTCCTTTCACCCGCAAGCTGGCATTCTATGACGTGGTCTTCAACCAACTCTTGTTCTCACTATCTCTAGGTATCATAGGTGTTCTCACCTAGGTATTTTTTTAAGCTATTTGGAGGAGCATTCAGTTTGATGAGTAAGAGACAGTTTGTAGCGACACTTTCAACTACAGAAGTTGAATACAGCAGCCACTCATGCAAGCAAGTTAGCAGTTTGGTTCTAGAGATTGTGTTCAACTATGGGGTTGGTACAGTGAGTGATAAGGATAGATTGTGGCATCCAAAGTAGAATCTTCTTGGAAAATAATCCTACTTATCATTCGAAGACAAAGCATATTGTTGTTCAGTATCACTTTGTGAAGGATATGGTTAAAAAAAAAAATGTGTTATTGATAAAGGTGGGCACTTTAAAGAATGTTGTAGATGCATTGATATAGTGTGTGAGCACTTTTCTTGGTGTAAAGAAATGATGGGCATTGCATCTCTCAACCATAAATTGGGTAGTCTTTCAGCACCCTATGTGGAATGAAAATAACATGTGGTAGAATGTTGAGTACGTGTTATAATGTTTCCACGACTAGCTCTAGGCAGACATTGCATGAGGCACAATGGGGGGTGGCATCCCATCCTACCAAAGGTTACTAGCCCCCTCGATTGGGTTCAAAGCAGTGCCCAAGGAATATTTGTTTTATGTGGACCGAATAATTGTCGTGCAGACCCACCCATGGTTTTGCACGTGCAGACCCACCCATGGTTTTGCACATGGTTTTGGGCATAATCATTTTGAAATCAGATCAAGGGAACAACAACTATTTCCTAATCCACAATTAATGGATTGGATTTTCTGAATGCTTCGACATGTATATAATGTATTCTAATATTGAAAGAAATAAAAAAAAATGAAAAATCAATTTGGCTTTCCCATTTTTGAGTTAGAGGAAAAATCTCTATGCATATTTTTTTATGTCAAAACCTACAATATGAACAAGTGCGAATTGAGTTATGGTTTTTGGGGCATGTGTTAGTCCATGGTATTGTAACAAAGTATATTTGCATATTAAGAATCTCCATGACTAAGTGGATTAATAATCTTGTCCCATGCTTTTTTAAATGTATATATGTTAAACTCATATATTAATTAATCTTATAAATAATAAAATTTAAAATAAGGTTATAATTTAATTAGTGTTATAATTCTTTTAATTTTAGCAACTTAGAATACATCATGAAATAAGTGTTTTCATGTTTATTATGAATCGATAATTATCCATCTAATTTATATGGATATCTTAATAATTAGATTAAAGTTATAAAAATGAAATTAAATTAAAGTTATTTGCTTAGAGGTTTCTTTTTCACAAGAGAATTGTATGTAGTAGTTAATCTGGACAAAGATTGGATGGACTATCGATCATTATGAAACAAAAACTAGATATTGGAATTGCTTAAGAATTTCTATCTAGACAATTCCAGATTAATAACTTAATTAAATGACGCTTAGAAAAGAATAATAAACTAATTAAAATATGAGGATAAAAGGTTGAAATAAAATATTAAAATGAATTTGTAATTACTTAAAATACAGATGAAAGGAGCAGTAAGATAAATAGGTCAATAGAGCTAACAATATTTGGAGATAATATGAATGATAAATACATAAATATATCCAAAACCAGAACGCATAAAAAGATCCAAATAATTAGAAGCAATAATTATTGCTACAAGATATGGATATGGTTTTAGAAGTGCTGCCTTTGTTATCAATGTCCGTGGGAGATGTTTTTAGCTAAAACCCGTCGACATCTGCGATGCAATGCTTATGATTAATAATCAAAACAAGATTCCATAATCATCATCTCTGCTGAGTTAATTAATGAACCAAGATTTTGAGATCAACCATACTTGAGAACAGCAAGCAACCAAATCATCAGGATAAATTAAAATAAGCACAGGAAGCTCGACAAAATCTAAAAGGGAAACCTTACCAGTCATCGCCTTCATCATCATCAATATTTAGTGGACCGAAGGCTGACAATATGGCTTATAAAGTGTGAATATGTCACAGGAAACCAGGAGAACTGAGGGTTCAGATTCGAACCGAAGGGTTTTCATTGTAATCCACACCGCTACCATTCCTTCATGTAACAACTCGTATCATTAGAATAACATGGGAGTCCATAGTAAGGAACTCGCTACAGGCTGTGCACACGGAGAATGAGTGAAGGATTAATTACTTAAAAGTTAATGAGTTTCAGTTTCAGTTTCAGAGAAAACCTTTTTCATTATTAATCCATGGAAATGAATGAGCAGCCAGCACCAATGTCAAAGCATTTAAGCCCCTGCCTTACGAAAATGTTTGGGTCCTCTGTGCATTAATGGTTCTTCGAACTGTTAGGAGAACCTACGTACATCTCATATCTCTGAGATCTGATCATGTTTTGTTTATTCTTTTTGTTCAGCGTTCTATAATTATTACAGTTTATTAGTTGTTGGTAGTAATTAAGCTAGATAATTTGTTTGATAGATTAATAATTTTCTAAATATATTTAAAAAAATCTAAAATAGAAATCTCCAACTTAAATTTATAATTCGAAGAAATCTATACAAATTTTGTCCGCCTTCAACCAACCCGTATGACTGTTCTCTGAGAATACTTAAATTTTAAGCCCTTATTGTACTTTAATAATGACGTAAGCATCAAGGGACGCACTCGGAGACAGATAGTACATGGTGGAGTTGTCTATAATGCGATTTTTTGGAGATTCCGGTGACGGAATCGGCGGAAGAAATGAGGTTAAATCTTGATTTTTTAGCAGTTAAAATGGTTTTTTAACTGCATATTTGGATTCAGCACCCTGAAAAACCCCTGGGAGCCATTGATTATGCAGAAACTAGCTATCAAACTTGGAGTTCCAATGAATTGCTGCCGGATTTTGACCGGAAAAATCCTCCGGAAAAGCTTTCAAAAAATCGCGTTATAGACTACTGCGTACATGGTAGTTTTGAGGAGTAGATAAGTACATTGAATTTCAGTCAAGGATAACGCTGCTTTGTTGTTGGTGGGTTTTACTTGCACCAATTTGAAATCCATAATCACCTATGTTTCGGTAACCATGATTGAAGTTTTGGTTTTGGTTAAGAGTAGTATAATTAGTTTTGATGGGTAGATCAGGACATTGAATTTCAGTCAAGGATAACGTTGCTTTGTTGTTAGTGGGTTTTACTTACAGCAATTTGAAATCCATAATGACTTATGTTTCGGTAACCATGATTGAAGTTTTGCTTTGGGTTAAGATTAGTATAATTAGATTATAATTTTGCTTAGAAAATAATAGAAATTTTAGTAAGATTTTGGTAAAGATTTGCTAAAATTTTTAGGAAATTTAAATTATAGTTGTTAAATTTTATTATTTTTAATGCTCTAAAATTATTTAATAATATTAAATTTATTTCCCTATTAAAAAGCTTTAAACACTTTTCTGAGGGTTTTTTTTGAAAAAAAACATATCCTAGCTAAAAAATAATTTTCCAAACAAAATTATA
>APFE030942611.1:0-71169 GCA_000404065.3 Pinus taeda
TGCATAGATCTAAAAAGGAGCAAAGTGAAAATATAAGCATAATAATGGAAATGTAGTATGAAAATAGTATGAAAGAGATTTAAAAAACTGAAATAAAACTACATATATTTGAATCTTATACAAATGGTCATATATTGGGAAAACAAAAACCTTTTTCTATTCAAACAAAAAGGGTTCCTAATTGAAAATGATGCTCTAAACACTCTTGGCCCATAAATTCTTAAAAACAATGTAATCCAAAACTCATTTCATGCATGCAACAACATGGATTCAAGCTCTTGATCAACAACAAGAATGGGTCTTCGTAGTGGCTCTAATATTGTGTTTGATAAATAGGGTAATTCCACACATATCAATCACCTTAAGAGAAACATTCCAACAAACATAAGAAATCAACACATCAATGTATTGTGGTTAAAATCCTAAAAAGGGAAACAAACATTGGACCAATTCAAGGGAATCACTTGAGACAATATATTAATGCAAAACAAAAATAATTTGCATATGAGTTTCTTACAATCAATCATCATTAAATGGCCCTCCATGCTATTTAAGTCCATTGACCAATCAATTGTTAAATCACAGATCAATGGCCATTTGTGGTGTTAATCTAACTAATAAATAACCATTAGTGGTGTTAAGTCACAAATCAATAGCCATTAGTATTGAGGAGAAGATAAATTGTTGAATCACAATTATGTCTCTAACATAATTGTGACCACTAGATTCAATAATTACAAACACATGCTAAAGAAACACATTTGATGTATTAGAGAAAGTATATCTTAATAAACTCCCGAGTTCTAAATATCCTAACGATCACCATTGTGGGATTCAGGGATGTGTTACTAACATGGATTCACTTGTTGGAGCAATATGGATTGTGCAACCACGTTGATTGTCCAAGTCAAAGTTGAAACCCAAATATCGAAGCGCAAGACTCATCACCATCAATTATATAATTCCATCGAGTATACTTTTGACACATTCAAACTCAACCATTGTAATTATCATAATGTAAAAAGGTTGATAAATATGTTTGATTAGTTGTGTAAAAATCTTGACAAATATGTTTGATTAGTTATAAGAAGAATTTCGGCGTAAATCACATATAGAATACATTTGTCGACGCGTTTCGAACCAACCAGTGTGGTTCATCGTCAGGACAAGTGTCATGTTTTTGGAACCTAACATTCATATGCGTTAGCCATGTACCAACAAAAGGAGAGTTATCTTTCTTGCATTTATGTGTGTAAGCTATTTATTGTGAGGAATTGTGTATTCTTATGACTACTAATATTTGAAGCTCATGTGAGATTATTATGTTGACATACGATAAATCCATTAACTTAGCTACATTGATATTATTAACATTTTCCAAGGGTGTTGTTCATATCGAACCAATGCACATTGATGCAATTTTCATCTTATGTGAAAATAAGAATGTTGTATAATAGTTAGAAAAGTTCACATATATATTTGCATGTTGTTGAATAAGGTTATGTATCTTTAAAATACAGTTGTTCATATATTATAGAAAATTAGCAAGGTTGAGTATAATTATTATAACACACAACTCATGGTAAGCCTTACTCAATAAGGAATCAATTTGAATAGAAGCAAAAAGTCATTTCTTAGCCACATTGGGATCTTCCACTTTTCCAAATGGTAATACTTATAACCTTCTACAAGATCAATATATGTGGATTAGTGTAGTGCCCACCCTGGTTTCCTGACTCTAATATGACATTATCTTGCATACTTAGTCTATGAGTAACTCAGGCTGAGGATCCAGAAACGTGACTCTATTATCAGCAAATGTGATGGTTATGTATGTTCTCTATTAATATTATGATTACGATATAATTAATGGTCAGGTGTATTCTCTATTGATATCATGATGGTGATAGTAGTAAAGGATAGACATGTTTCTATTGATGTCATAATGATGATAGCCTTGATCTAGATGTATGGTTCCATTAGGGTTATGATGATGCTAGCCATGAGGGAGGTATCCCCTATGTTAGCTACTTACATTAGTTCTGGTTCACAATGAACGGTGATGTGAATGACCAGGTGATGGTAATTAATGCTATTATGACAATGACTAACACTGAAAAAACCTGGTTACTGATTATTATTGAGTATGGCAGGAAAACCACCAGAGGCACTCGCACATGACGAGTTGACGACACCTGGTTTGATGAAAATTTATATTATTTTATCTTTGAAATTCTAATCGATTTTGAAAACCTGCTATATATGGTTATCTATATTCTGATGATATGTTAATGGTTGCAGGCACAGATGAGTTGCTTGGCCGAATGACTCACATATGGGTGATGGGGTTGTACAAATGGATGGAACTACATGGGAGGGGTGGGACAGTGTCACTGATCTCACCCACTAGCACTCCCGCCGTGACTTGGGTTGGAAGGGTTGAAACACCTTCGCCTTAAAGATCACGATGCCATGAGGGTAGGTCCCCAAGTTGGGTCACTCATGAGGATTTTACCGGGGGGCGCGCATCAAGGCGGATTCCTTGATCCCCGACACCATTAGTCTCACTATAGTAGGCAACATAAGAGATGATAGCGATCTATGATGTTGCACTTATACTTTCCCCTCGTAGTCACTGGATGCTTGAAGGGCAACTGGTGTGGCACCCTTGGAACTTCTAGGGAAGTTCTTGAATGGCACAACCAAGTTTGGCACCCTTGGAATCATTAAAAGTAAATAATAATAAATAAATATAAGTAAGGAATGAAAAATAGGTAAAGTTACATCAAGGGTAAATGATGATTAGAAACCAAGGTAATTAAATAAAAAATAAAACTTGGAGTAAGGAGAATCATAGGAAGAAAAAAAATAGAGTACCTTAAAAACTCTACCCTTCCCATGTTAGAAAATACTAGGTAGATTAGGTGGTTTAATTAGGTAAAAGGGGAAAGACAAACATATTGGAAGGATAAAGATTAATCTTAAACCAATTAAACTTAATTAAGAAAAGAGGAAGGTGAATTAAAATAAGAAAAATAAATTAAATTTAGAAAAATGTAGAGAAGCTCCATGTGGCATCAACCAACATAAGAATATCCCTCTAAGAGATAACCTGAGTTAATTTAGGAAGTAGATTGGGGATAAAATTTTGACTCATTAATTGACTCCAAGTAATAAACTCAATTTAAGGAATAAAAGGGGGGAATAAAGAGACATCTAGGAGTAGAAATAGGAATCTTGTGAGATGAGGGAAATATTAGTTTTAATTAAAAAAAAAAGATAAGTAAATAATTTTAGGTGACCCTTGATGAGAGAATGACACATGGGTGGGTGAATAATCAAGCTATTAAAAAGGAAAAATATTATAATTATGCATGACATGCCAAGTGTCATCTATGAGAAATCTTATAAAAGAAGGGGGCAGGCCATGGTACAAGGGACCTTTGGGGAGCCCTATTGTTGGATGGATGATATTTTGTGAAGGCAGTGACTACGAAGCTATAGTGAGTTTGGTGAGGCAGAGGGTTTTAGAGAGGGGACTCTTGAGCTACGGTTGCTCTCCTCTGCCAGCTAGACTCTTCTTCCATTGTACAACCCCATTGCAGCTCGGGGGTCCGCGCGGAAGAAGAGTACCCAAGGAGTAGGTTGGGAGGTTAACCGATGGGTCTCGTTCGGATCAAGTGCGGCATCATATACTCGCAGAGGGACCAGCGACAAGGAATTACCCGCTACAACCGATCAAGCGAAATCGCGCCTCTCCGGTGTACGGTACATGTGTATTTCTTATTACTTGATCTTAGATTTAAAGCATATAAATGTGGTGTTATTTCCTGAATGAACATCAGTGATGTATGTGTTGATTAAATTGAAATCTTAATGTGTTGGTTTTCCTGTTGTAATTGCTGTGAAAAAAAAAAAAAATTAGGTCGGACATTTCATTGTTTTAGTTGGGTCGTTTCACTTGGTATCAGAGCTAATGTAAGTAGCTAACATAGGGGATACCTCCCTCATGGCTAGCATCATCATAACCTTAATGGAACCATACATCTAGATCAAGGTTATCATCATTATGACATCAATAGAAACATGTCTATCCTTTACTACTATGACCATCATGATATCAATAGAGAATACACCTAACCATTAATTATATCGTAATCATAATATTAATAGAGAACATACATAACCATCACATTCGTTGATAATAGAGTCACGTTTCTGGATCCTTAGCCTGAGTTACTCATAGACTAAGTATGCAAGATAATGTCATATTAGAGTCAGGAAACCAAGGTGGGCACTACAAGGAGTGACGTCAGTTTTTTTCTCAATTTATGTAGGTGCAGGTCGCACCATCTCTGTGATATCATCCATAGCTATCAAAACATTCGCCACCTTTTTTTCTTCAGTTTTGTTGTCATGATAATAAGTCAACAACCTTGCTTGTTTCTTCAATGTTGAGATGATCCCTAAAGGATCATAATGCCACCTATTATGTTGCATGAATCCAAAAGACAACATTTCCTTTTCGAAGATATCAATAACATTTTTATTCTTGTAAATTAAAGGCGAGATTGCATATGGGTAATTAAATAATCTCCTTTCTTTTTAGAAACAAACTGCAACTCGTTAAAAATTGTTTTTTGCCTAAGAGCCTTGTAAGAAAATGATAAAGGTGAGACATACTTGGATAGATGGAAGGGTTGCTTTTCAAAACCGTATAAATGAATCAGGTAAAATTAGGATAGAGAATCCAATTTCCTATACTCTTACCCTCAGTAAGTATCAACACTTCCATTTGATCTTATTAGATTTTACCAATCACTGCTTCGGTTATTTTAATTTTCAAAGGATAAGCAAAACAATCCATATATTGAGAATAAGAGTGAGGAATACGTTGAGGATAAATTGTGTTAGACCATTTATAAATTTCCTTCTCTTTATTATCAATATCAGTAATACTCATGAGAAGATTAGTAGAAAGAAAATAGTAGGGTAATTAAAGATAATTGGGTGAATTAAATAGGTACAATGTCGACAGAAACTGAATGGGATGGTAGTAAATAGGCTAACTGTAAGCACTCGAGTCAAATACTTTGCAAAATTTATTATCTGACAGTCTGAGTGGAGGGTGAGGAGTTGTATGGCTAAAAATATAGATTCTTCCATCTTGGCATCATCCTCTACTCCAAAAACAATAGAAAAGAGATAAGTAAGGGTTTGAAAGAAGGGTTTCAAGGATTGAGTCGCTATAGGAAATTGTAATTTAAGCTCAACACTGGGATCCCCTAGTAATGTTTTCATAAATTCTAGTTTATCATCCTCTTCCCATGTAATGAATTCTTGGTCTAACTGTTAAGAAATTTACTACATAACATAAATAATTACCGAGACGAATACATATAAAAATAACCAACAACAACCATAAACACATAAACACAAATGTTTATCCGGGAAAACCCCAAATCCGAGGAAAAACCCAACCTAATAAGATCTCAGTAGCATTGGCCAAAACCCTGGCCAATCCAACCAAGTGAGCCTTCACCGCTCACCTCCAGGTCTTGCATTACAATGAATTCTTCCAACCTTTTATAAGCTCCATTACATATAATACCACAGGAAAAATACTATGGGTGCACAATACCATGTGCCCCAAAACCATCATTGTTTAAAATGATCAACTTTGACTCTATCCTGAGTCAAGTTTACCTAACAATTCCCCCCCTTAAACTTGACTTGGGGTTCCTTGACTAACTCTAGCCAAACCTACTAAGTGAGACAATCCCGCTCACTCTAGCTCTTACCCCCCTCAGAGTTTTTACCTAGGGTATTGTTAACGACATTCCCCCTATCACCTAGGTCTAACCCAGACTTTACCGGTGATCAGCGAGGGGTACACATGCCTTACCAGGTCTTATAGTAGTATGCCCATTTACATGCAATAATTTTGACTTTATTAAATTTATCTGATACCAGTTGTTAAGAAATTTACTGCATAACATAAATAATTACCGAGACAAATAAATATAAAAATAACCAGCAACAACCATAAACACATAAATGCAAATGTTTATCCGAGAAAACCCCAAATCCGAGGAAAAACCCAACCTAATAAGATCTCATTAGCATTGGCCAAAACCCTGGCCAATCCGACCAAGTGAGCCTTCACCGTTCACCTCCTGGTCTTGCATTACAAAGAAGTCTTCCAGCCTTTTATAATCTCCATTACATATAATACCACAAGCAGAATACTAAGGGTGCACAATACCATGTGCCCCAAAACCATCACTATTTAACCTGGCCAACTTTGACTCTATCCTGAGTCAAGTTTACCTAATACTAACCCTTTTTCAGTTATGTTGATTCCCTAAGCAGGAATACCTAACATCTTGGCCATCGTTTCTTCTTCTAATTTCAGGAAGACTCCTCGACTGGACTGGAAGAAAAAAACTTGTTGCTCCAAGTTGTAATGTCTAGTAAGTAATTGAATAGAGTCGAGTTCAAACTAAATAGAAGGAAGGGTTTCTCCTAAGATTTCGAAGTTCAAAAGACATCTATATTCATTTGACATGCTAGTAGAATGAGTCAAAGTCCTTTTAAGGGTAAGGATATCAGTAATACAGGTTGTAGTATCTTGAACCCCCGCTAGCTCCTTTACTAGAACTTCCTTACTCGTAGACTCATACATTATTGAATACTGTGACTAAATTACCAGCGTGGAGAAGTGGACTAAATGAGAGTCACTTACCCAGTCACTAGAAGGGAATTATGTGTGTTGCAACTACTTATAGATTAGTTTTCACCATTAACAGGTCCCCATAACAGCATGCAAAAGAAAAGGTAGAAAGAATGAATGAATCGTGTAAAATTAGTCGTGGTTATGAAATTGATTAATGCATGCAATAGTTGTCGCACTCGGATTGGTGGAACATCGCCCAAGGACATGGGCCCCACTGATCGGGCGTAGGTGGATGATTAAACTTTGTGCAAGTATGACATCGGCAGTCCTTGATGATCAAGAATCAGGCGATGAAGATAATATCGGATTGATAGGATGGGTTAACTATCGAGCATGTCCCAACCAAATATGAAATGAGGGCCATCTGATAAACTTCATTTCCACGGTCATGAGTCATCGGGTGTTAATTTAGCCCTTAACTCCTGCGCAAGTTTGAACGTGACAAGGAGCATCTAGACAACTACCACACATCTAATGACAGCGGGATGAAAAAAATGACTGGACTTTATACCCATCGGGCCTTTTAATAAGTTAACGTTCTATCATGAATAATTGCGCTGTGTGCTCTCCACCGTCGATCTCATAAGGATATGAATTGACCGTTAAGTTTTGCAAGCGCATTAACATGTATCCTAATCTCCTTAACATAAAAAGTGGTTCGATTTATTAACTCTATAAATGCGTCCTTAAGGTGTCAAAAGGGGGAATTAGGGGCATAACATTGGCTCCATCTCGGGATCTTTTCGATGGGATAGCACCATACCGATGTCAGCCTCATACAGGTTTGGCACGAATAGGATTTTGAGATGCAATGGATAAAAGTGAGGCATTAATGCAGAAATAATGTGAACTAATTAGGAGGAATATAACAAAATCATTGGGTTAAGCACAAGTTATTATCCCAAACTACCTGTGATAAGTTGAGTCAATTGTCATGGCGAGTGCAGCAGGAAGTAGCAAAGGAAGGAGCAAGATGCTTCATGAGAAATTGGACAGGTTGTTTTGCTTGTTGACAGAGATGGAAGAGCGGATGGTTCGGATCAAAGATAAGCTTACGCTCCTTCTTGGGATTTACAACACCGTCTAGGAGGTACACGTGGGGGAAGCAGTAGGGAGCACTCCTCCTGTGGTCTCTGAGAACCTCAACCAGAACGTAATCCACGTTTCTGACATATAAATATCTTAAGATAGATAAAGCAATCGGGCTGTGATAAAATTTTGTATAATTTGTAATTACAATGAATGATATGACTAAATTATGATGGTTTTTTATGGATAATGCCTCATGGGCTCTCAACCTATGATATATGTCGATTTTATAACTTATGAACTTCTGAATATGAGCCTTTTTTATTGAAAATTATTAATTGGCTAATGAATGAGGTGTTTAGATACTCCTTTACTGAAGATTCTTTTAATTCTTATAATTTAAACTCGTGTTTTATCAGTTATATTTTCATTTTTTTTTTTTTTTACTTTTTCAAAATGAAGTGTTAAGATGATAACTTTACAACTTGTCCATCGTGTAATGGTTCAAAAGCAGACTTAATATAGATCTAAAGACTAAACCGTTAAGACAATCTTAATGAAATCAATATAGGCGATGAAGTTAGCGTCGACTGGAGACTTTAATACATAGATATGTGATTGAGATACCTGTGAGAAGGCTAGTATGTGTAATTATAGATTTATGGGCCAAAAATAGATAAAACATAAATATATTAACACCCCTTAAAGGTAGTTTCCACCGAACATCGCTCCGTTGCCAATGAGCATCCATAGCCCCGATGAAGTCATTCAATGTTTCACAACTAAAAATTACCTCCCTTGAGCTATTTGTCCTTAATATTGGGCCTTCTAGTGAGCTTTAGCTTTTATATTTTTCTATTTTAATTTTTCACTTTTATCAACACAGTGGGAAGAAAATCACACTAGTAAATCCAAATGCCACTAGTGTTGCTTCGCTGCTAGCGAATGTCTATAGCCCCAGCAGAGTCACTAGGATACCCCACAAAAGCCACAATCCAAGGGAATGGGAAGATTACACACCGAGAAATCAGTACCACTAACCTTTCTCCGCTTCTAGTGAGCATCCATAGCCCCAGTGGAGGTTGTCATCATACCCCATTATAAGAAGGGAAGTTTATAGGTTTTGAATCTCAGAATGGTGGTGGAACTTATCCGGGAAGGAGGAAAACAACTTTCTTTACCGCTTCGTGGGTGGATGTGTTTGCAACATTACTAGAAAAATCATAGGAAATGTAGAAGTACGTAATGATATAGATGATCTCCAGGGATTAATATGGTTCACAGGAAGTTAGTTCTGGTCTTAGTAGTGAAGTCACATGACCCATAAATAATGATACTTAAGAACCATAATCAATTTAAAAGATGTAGAGTTATGTAAAATTATTGCATAAAAAAATCTTCTTCTTTTTTAACTTGGGAAAATTCAGTAGGTGAGATAATGTTTTAGAAACTGGGCATTCACAGCATGGCCAACTTATTCTCCCTCAAAAAATTTCAGGGAAAATGAATTTTCCCCTCCTATCTTATCGATCATGAATGGGCCCAGCCATAGATTATTGGATTTTCCATGCTTGCAGGGTTCCTCATTCCTTTTGTCCTAATTTAGAACCCAATCACTAGGAAGGAAAACCTTATCCTTGGCACGTTTATCAAATATTTGTTTAAATTTTGCTTGATGTTGATTAATTATTTTATACACTAACTCCCTTTCGTGATTTAGTTCGATCATTTGATTGATTCATCTTTGAAATTCATTAGTTTCTTCATTGGCTTCTTGCAAACTTTTCATTACTTTCGTGCCTAAGTATAGATGGAAGATAGTATCTAGCCTATAGACTATCTGAAAGGGTGAAGTACCAATGGACTTCTTAGTGCTAATTTTGTCTTCCCACACGACATACTTCGGTGCAACATGCCAATTATGTTTTTAAAATGCAAGGAATTCTTTAAAATCTTAATAATATTTTTGTTAGTGGACTTGGCAAGCCCATATCCCTTCGGTTGTCGAGTGACCTAATTTTACTTAATAATTGTCACAAAAATTCCGAAAGGTTGCGGAAGAGAAAGGTTTAGCATTATCAACTATGATCTTTTTGGGACACCCAAAATGTGAAAATATATTTTATGTTAGAAATTTCATCACTGCTTTATCAATAATCTTCTTTAATGGGATGGATTCAACCCATTTAGTGAAATAATCGGCAGCAGTGATTATCCAATGGTGATGACCACTGGAAGGAGGGTGCATTTCTCCAATGAAGTCTAGACCCCATTGTTGAAAAGGAGCTTTGGTTACAATAGGCTTCAGAGGTAAAGCTGCCAAATTTTTCTTATCAGTGAAGATCTGGAATTGATGACAGGCTCTTACCTTTTTATTTACATCATGGAAGAGAATGGGCCAATAGAGGCCACTTCAGAGAATTTTATGGGTGGTATCTTGCCAAGCGAAGTGGCCACCACAAACTCCACTATGGTGTTGTGTGATTAAATTATCTTCTTGAGAGGACAATATACAATTCAAAAGTACACCTACTGGATCTTTCCAATATAGTCTACCATTTATAATACATTAATTTATAGCTTTCAACTTTAAAGAACTTCGTGAAGATTTGGTCAAGGACTTTGGTAGCTGCATGGTCTTAAGATAGCTTATAATATCCCTATACCATTATGATGAAGCAAAATCTGGGTGAACGATGATAGGACTAGAAGTAGGTAGCAACAACCGTGACTGCTTATCCTACTAATCTTCATTTGCTTATGTCAAAGTTCCAAGAAAATATTGATCAATTCCTAACGCATCGAGTTTGGCTTTAGTTAATAACTTAGCCAATCCCTAGCCCTTAACTATCTTGATTGGTTTTAACTCTAGATCGTATTCCTTAACTTTCGCTTTCCACTTCCCTCTTCTACCTTTTGTATCATGCTGCAAAAGGATGTCTCTTATTGCAAGGTGTCGAAAGTATACAGTGGACTTAGCCAAAAATATATATTCCCTAAAAACTTTGATGGTTTTCACTAAAGCATAGGCTTGCTTCTCTATTATGTTGTACTTAATGTTTTCATGCTGAAGAGCCTTACTAAAAAACGCTATGGGTTGTTCATACCCTTGCTGATTCTTTTGTAATAGAACAATAGCTATGGTATGTTCAGAAGCGAAAGGGAAAATAATGAAGTCCTTCTTATATTCTGGACTAATAAGGACATTTTCCATGATAGCGGCCTTGATTTTTTGGAAAGAGTCCTTTGATTCTTCATACCATTTTATATCGTTCCCCTTTTTAAGAATTCGGGTAATATTTTTAAGTATCTTAGCAAAATTTGGGATAAATCTTTGCAGGAAATTAATGTTTCCTCAAAAGGCTTGAACTTCCTTCTTAGTATGAGGAAGGCTGATGTTTTGAATCTCTTGTACCATTTCAGGGTCAATTCTAATCATGTGTTCTGATATGATGTGGCCCAAAATTTTACCCTCAGTCATGGCGAGAAAGGGTTTCTTTGGATTCAAGGGCAAACCATACCTTCGGCATTTACAAAAAATTACTTCCAGGTGCTTTAGGTGTTGGTCATCACTCTGGGAGAAGGTTCTCATATCATCTCGATAGATGACTATGAAATGATCTTTCTCGTTAGCAAAAGCGATATCCATCACCCTCTAGAAGGTGGCCTCGAATTCATTAACCCAAAGGGCATCTTTTGGTACATCAATGTTCCCCACTGCATGGTAAAGGCATTCTTATGCATATCATCCTTATGGACAACAGTCTGATTATACCCAAAAAACCCGTCCATCATGAAAATGTGAGTTGCTCCTACCACCCACTGTAGGATGGCACCCATATTCGGAAGAGGATAATTTTCTTTGAGTGAGGCTCGATTTAGGTTTCATAAATCTATGCATAGCCTGATTTTTCCATTATTTTTCCTAACAGGGACCAAATTAGTTGCGCAGGTAGAGTAACACAATGAAACAATTATTTTGGCATCTAATAGGTTTTTAATTTCTTTCTCGATGAGCGAAAGCAAGAGGGGGTTGATGTGTCTAAGTTTTTGCCTGAATAGTTTAACCCCTTGCTTTAAAGGGATACAGTGTTCTATGATCCTTTGTTCGTATGCTTTGAGATCATCGTAAGACTAGGCAAAGGCATTGGTATACTTAGACAAAAGCTTGACATATCACTCTTTTATATCTGAGGGTAACATTTGCTATAAATTGACTATCTTACTTTCACCATTTTGAGCAATTTTCACTGGCTCTACTTCTACGTTAGGAGTCTTTAGCGCTGCGTTGACAACAATATCATTCCTATCAAACATCTTCTCGAAAGGGACCAATCCCCTGGAATGTAATTATTTTTAATTGGATTATATCGTGTTTTCCAAATTTAGTTTTGAGATTTGAAACGTTATAATATGCTTGATCGATTTCTTCATCCTTGTCTATGTAAGAATCTAAAAATTCACCAATCATCTCAATGAATTTTCTAATTTCTTGATCGTCTTCAAATGCCTTCCAATGCTTAATGTTATCAAGTATAGATGGTTTATAGACTTTGATCTCGAATTTCAATTTGAGGCCAATAGGAGGGGTGAAAGTAGCGGCAGTAACAGCAAGAGCATCAACCAGCTGATTTCTTTCCCTAGGGATAGTAATAAGATTGATAGCAGAAAAGAAGTTATCGATTAAATCTCGTACTTGTTTCCTATAAGCCCACAAATGAGGGTGTTTAGCTTGACATTTATTTGTCCCTTGTTTTATTACTAACTCGGAGTCCCCAAAAATTGATAAATTTTGAATGCCTAATTTGCGGGTGACCTTTAAGCCAAGTACTAAAGCCTCATACTCTACTATATTATTGGTAGTCTCAAAATTTAATTTGAAAGAATAAGTAACATTGTGTTGAGATGGTTGTATCAAAACAACACCTGCACTGGACCCTGCCCTAAAAGAGGCCCCATCAAAGTACATTTTCCAAATGGCATTTGACTTTTTAGGTCGGGTGATGGAGGTGTCTTTCTCAAAAACCAAGACCTTTTCTTCATCTGAAACAACGAAAATGAAATTGCCCATATTGTCATCAAAGGAATACACTGGTGAGTTCTCAGGATGTTGTTCTGAACTAATGGTATAATTCAACCTAGATTCCCTTTATAGTCGGTGTGTTCCTCCTCCAAACATAAGTATGGTGGCCTAAGATAGATCGAGTTGTAATGAACCTCCAATCTTAGCACCCCAGCTCCTTGATAGGAGCATTCCATAGTTGGGAGGAACATCAACTACCACTATGTCCATAATGATACTTTTAACAGGAACTTAGACCAGAACAACAAGCAGGTCCTTAATTACACCCAGACATTTAACTCTTCGGGAGTCAAAGGAATATAGGTCACGATATTCTTTGTTTATAGTTAGTCTGAGCTTATCCATAATCTCTTTGGGCATGAGATTATGAGAGGCACCGGAATATAACATATAATTATGAAAATTCCAATCATGAATCTTCAGGTTGATATAAAAAGGAGGAACTAAATTACCATCATTTTCATTCACGGGGCCAAGGGTAATCCTCGAAGCATCGTCCTAAACATTTATAGAATCTTTCAAACCTATTTCTTGAGGTGGTTGATAAGAATTTTTGAAAAAGGAATCAATCTCCTTTTTATAGATGGGAATATTTATGAATTCTTCTAAAGGCACACTAATCTCGATTTTGTTTAGTTCATTCTTTAGGCTAAAATTTTGTGCAAGAGGTGAATCAACCTTTGCTAGGTTGGGCTTATGGGGGATAATGGATTTATTGTTACATGGAGGGGACTGAGGTGTCATCTCTTTTTGTGGGACATGGATTTTTCTAGGTCTTAGGTTATATTTATATTGAAACTGAGCTTCCAATTGTTCTGCAAAACATTGAAGCTAAGGATCCCAAAAATATTCCTTTAGATAATCAAAGACATCTTGGTCTTGTAGTTCAAAGGAATTAATGGAATTTATATTAGGGCATTCCTCCTATTTAGGATTCATCTGTTGACTAGCGGCATCATCGACGAGGTTAGTGTTGTTTTTGAGATGAGGTTGGATGTGAGGTTCATCATGTCTTTTCCCTCTTTGTAGCATTTGCGAAGGGAGTCGATAAGGAGATTGATTTATAGGGGGGGAATTGGGATTTCTGTTTTGAGGATTAGGACAGAAGTTGGTTTGTGCAATGGGGTTTTCAAGAGGAGGAGGGACTTCTCTATTTCCAACCTCAAGGCATTGAATTGTGTTAGTCAAGGAATTAATTAGTTTCGAAATTTCTTCAATTTTCTAATCCTAGGTGGATGATGCGGAAGGAAGTTGCAGTGAAGTGTCAACCACCTTCTTTTTACCCTTGGATCGATTATCCTAAGAAGAGTGCTTCCTAGTTGCAATGAGATTGCCTTCACATGCACAAGCCTTAGATTGAGCATCAACTAAAGTAGTTGGCTCCCTTTCCCACAAGGCATAAGACAAGTCATCATCAAGAGCTGTAGAATATGCCACAACCGCGGCGGTGTCATATGGATGCACAATAGGAGATAAAAGGTTATAACATTTCATGAACCTCTTGTTAAAATCAACGATAGACTTGTCAGGTTTCAATTTTAAATTTGAAAATTCTATGAGCCACAACTGGTTACTCATTTTCACACCATATTGTTGTAAAAATAACTCAATTTGCCTATCCATGATATTGATATTATTTTGGGAAAGAGTTATAAACCATTGATAGGACTCCCCTTCCAAGATTTGTACAAAAATTCTCATACAAATATCATCATACTCAGCGCCTAAATTCTCACAATAATCCTGAAATTTAACAACATGTTCTTCAGCAATTCTTTCCCCTTCATTATCAAATCTAGGAAAATTTTTATCATACTTAGGAGGAAAGTTGTGAAGAAGCCCCTACAAGTTAAGGGGATGATAGCAGGCATTCACACAGGCATTCATGGCAGGCGAAGAAGGAGGCCACTGTGGTAAAGATAGATATGGAGAAAGTGGTGGAGTATTTTGTGAAGTGGATAGGATAGGTACAAATGAGTGGGTGGTTTGAGAAGTTGATGATGAAGGTAAATAATTAGAACTTAAATGAAAAGAAGAAGAAGAAAGAGTTTCTAGTATCCTCGGATTAGGTGATAAGGGAGTGTTTTGCCTGAACTCGTCAAGGCGTCTCCTCCTATTAGCTATGGTAACCAACAATTTTGGGTCTTATAAAGGAGATTGACTAACCTCCAACGTAGACCTAGTTAACCTCAGGGGAGTATCCAGATTGAAACTTAAGTTACATGACTAACATGGAATGTGCTATCAAACAAATAGTTTCACAATTATTTATTTACATATCACTTAATATCTTATAATTCAGGATTCCCTAATCAAGAAAGGATGGAGAGAACGAGCATTTTTTCACTTGCCCTAGGGTTTCAGTTCCCAAATGTTGTCGTTTCTCGCTGGATTGAGCCAACCTGGAGGTGTGGCCATGGATCTGAACGCAGGGAGATATATGCGGGGCGAAGAAATGGGTTTCTGTTCTTTTGTAGCCATGAGAACGATGGGATGGTACCTGAGGCACGGGACCGACTTACCGCGGAGGTTATCACTTGGGCCCCCTGCAGACATGCCGGGTGTAAGTACTGTGCGAGACGTTGCCCATTAGACTGTGTGCCATGGCAGAAAGGGGGCGATGTGGAGAAAGAAGGTTGGGTTCCTCGGCACATTGGCCCCTCAGCTTGAGACTATTTTGGCCACCATTGCTATATGGCCATCAAACTGCGCAGTGGCAAGATGGATCGATCTGGCCTTTTCCTCTTTGGGCCGCCGGCTCTTTTTACTCCACGTCTTTGCCTGCAGATTCTTACCCCTGGAAACTACCGCACTCTTCCACATGCAGCAATAGTATTGCCAGGATTTGGAGCTGGCTCTGCAGCCCCGCAATCTCACTGTTTCAACCTCGATTCCTCATTCAGGCAGCCGAGATACTATTCATCTCCAGCAAGTGAATTTTCAGATTCAAATAATTCTTCTGACAGGCAAAACCCTGCTCCTTAGGGTCCAGCAGTCTTTCACAGTGCGCCATCTCTTAAAGATACTCGAACAGAGATTGGGGATCCCTTCCTCCCTTCTGCGGCTCCTCTTTGTAGGTAAGCAGCTTGATAACAATCTGCCTCTTTCCTTTTATAATATTGAAAGAAATGCCACAGTGATCCTATCACTTTGACTAAGGGGAGGTGCAGTTGGGCAATCCTCTGCCTCCAAAGGATTTTCCTACAAAGATGCAGTTCATGCACAGCCTGCCAAGAAGTCTGCCCAATCTACCGAGGATCCCAAACCTTTCTTGGTGGAAAAAATGGAGGAAACCCCTGCCATTGAAATCACTCATCCATCTCTGGATGATCAATACCAGACATTTGCAGAAAAATCCCTCATTTGCAGATTCAATGGCCTATGGCCCCGCACTGCTAATTTATACAAGTGGATCCATTCTAATTGGACCAACAACTGCAAAGTCTTCTTCTGCTTGAAAGGCTTCTTTATTGTAGTCTTAGCCTTCAACGAAGATTACTAGAAATCCTTAACGGGAGGCCCCTGGTTCTGGGGATCAGCTGGACTTTTCCTCTCCCCTTGGTTCCCAGACTTTGACCCCTCCATTTCGGTCATCTCCAAGCTTCCTAACTGGGTCAGGCTTCCAAATTTCCTTGCCATCTATGGAATTTTGCTATCTTTCAAGGAATCGGGGACACCCTAGGCCGCTTCCTAGCAATAGATACCTCAAGGGGGGAGCAAGGAATATATACCTATGGCAGAATTTGTGCGGAAATAGAAATTAGTAAAGGGCTGCCAGATCAGATCATCCTCAAAGTTGGGCACTTCCATTGGATGCAAACTTTGGACTATGAGAATACAGCCTTCAGGTGTCGCCATTGCCATCAGACGGGGCATCTCTAGAACACATGTGCAACGTTCTTCGCCAAAAAGAAGAATATCTTTCGCAAATCCAAATCCAAGAGTTGGAAACCTTGTGATAGACCCCCTATGGATGACATAGAGTCCGATAGCTCTGATGAGGAGGGCATTGAAGTGGAAGAGGAGAATTTGGAGCTACCAAAGGACTCGCCCTCAGCCCACGCCAAGGATCCTTTTGCGCCTCTGTTCTCTCAGAAATGTTCTCATGTGTCATCGCCTTTTGATTCAGATAAGGAGTCTCCTCCTTTAGCTTAGAATAGTCTACAAGTAGTTTCGGTCCAGCCAGATCAAAATGGTTGGGTCAAATTCAGTAAAAAGAAAGGAAAAAAATGTAGATTGGAAGATTCTGCCCATGCTGGGTAGACTCCCTAGACTAGCTCGTTCTTTATGTTCTCTCTATCATCTTTTGCTCATGTTGTGGTTGCTCTTTGGGACCGAGGTTGATAACATATCATTTCCGGCTCCCTTGCTCTTTAGCTCCGCTTCTCTGAAAGCTTTGATTGTACCATATGTCTTTTCTTAATAGAATTAGTCCTCACTCAGAAGAAAAAAATAAAAAAATAAAATAAAAAAATAAATATAAATAAAAATTAAATAAAAATAAAAATAAAAATTAAAATAAAATTAAATAAAAATAAAATAAAATAAATAAATTAAAATAAATTAAATTAAAAAATAAATAAAATAAATAAAAAAAAAATAAAAATAAAAATAAAAATAAAAAAATAAAAAAATCTTACAATTCAAGATGAATGTTAATAAATTGGCTTATGTGGTAGTTAAAGACAAGAAATTGAATAAGCATGAATAATAAGGTACCTACGCGATGATGGACATGCACTTTCATAGTAACTCAGGTCCTTCATTGTTGTTGTCTTTGAGGAACGTTAGGCTTTGGTTGCACTTGTTTATCTTCCTCCGCTAACACTTCAGAATTTTGATTGAGTTCTTGATGAGTCCAGGAATCCTGCAAGGCAATTTCATAGATACCATTTAATATGTTGCATTGATCAACCAAACCAAAAAGAGGATGTGATTAAATAGTGTTAGAATTAGTCATCCAATAATTCTTAAATTAATCGCTCCCTGGAAACAGTGCCAGATGAATATTGGTGCTCAAATTATCCCCACATATGAACAACTCAAATACTCATTCACTGAGGACTGAGAAGTCCTCCCGCTATAGGTGTTATAGGCTAACCTCCAATGCACCACAGGGGGTAGCCCTAATATTAATTATAATATTTTCAATAGGAAAAGATAAAAAAGTCAGTTATTAATGATCTTCTTCATTGTCATGGTTTTTAATGGTATCAATAGAAGAGAAAGTTATAACGGTACACTTTCTGGAATCTTTAGCCCATATGCAAAAGGTGAAACTAACAAATAAACATCATAAGATTATAACAGGTTGAAAGAAAACTAGAAAAAGAACAAAGATAAAAGGTATAAGGTGAAAAATCATTCAAACATGATAAAAGATCATTGAAACATGTACGAGTATCTTGCTATTTTCCATCCCAACTATTCCATGACAACCATGTTCAATATTAAATATCAAAACATAACTTGCAAAGATGAAACGGAAAATTTACAAATTCTGAAATGCGAACCGCACAATATATTGATGAACACAACAAGTAACACTAAAACAATCATAGAGGTAAAACAGTGATTTCCATAAGTTAAGAAGCAAGCCTAAACTAATGACAATCAAATGTTATTCATTCAATCATCCAGATCGATAATATAATATCAAAATACGAACAACTAAAAGAAATATTTCTCTGAACAAGAACAAGCCTCATATTCAAATTTTTGTGATTGTTACTTACACTCACAAAAATACAACAAAATGCATCTAAAACATCAAGGAAAACTTTCAGAAATGTAATAAAGAATTGTGTATCATGTATAGGTAGTTTCACAAAACCAAAAGTATCACTTTGGTCAATCACCCCCCTGCACAGGAAACGGGGTCTTAAATATTTAGTTTGAAAATATAACCAAATCAAACAATTGTCTCATGTCTAGCAAATCGAATTTTAAATAAAATAAAATAAATCTTAAGATAAAATATCATGTGTCATGTTGCCTTTGCAGCTTTCGGTTTTTTACTTTTTTTAATGTGCCTGTAGAGGAAAGAGCGTGGGTCCCATGCATATTGGTTGTCGGTGCTTGAGTTGTAATTAAAGGAATTTCACTCCGGTTTTTTGGATGCTCCATTATAATCTGCATTAGTTGAACAACTTGAGTCATTGAGCAGGCTTGTTCCATAATGTAACTTCAATTTAATTGACTCCTCAACTTATCCATTTTATCCCATTCTGTTGCTGGAAACGAAGGCACACTTATATACTTTGATATAACCACTACCAACCATGATCTGATCTGATAGCAGGATTTAGGAAGGCTCTATATAATTTTGTTAATTCCATCCAGGATGAAAAACTCTCTGCTAAGCTCGTTATTGACTGTAGTTGCTGAAACCGCCTCTTCACCTTATATAGTCAAACAACCAAGATCTTGTTCTATACTTTTAATTTTATTACAGAATTATTCTTGAGATATTACCCAGTTATATTTTCCCCAAAATGAGGGCACACCAAATCTTTCGAGGTAATTCCAATCCGCTCTAAAGGTGTCTATCTCTTTAGTGGCCTTCTCGAATTCCTCCCATGTTACTTGCATGGAAGCACACCTTTATTTTAACATATAGAGAAAACAAATACATTGATCTATGGTAGACAAATCCATCTCTTTCAAGGTATCACCCTCCAAAGTATTGATAAGATCAATGAGGGTATCAACATCCATTAATCTCTCATCAAGAGTCGAGGTCATATTCTTTGCTTCCAAGTCTGCACTTTTCATAATACCTTTTTCACAATCTGAAAGGATCCTAATGTAAGCTCAAAGTGTAGAGATCTTTTGTCCAATTTCCCTCCATATTTCCCCTTTTGCTTGAATCAATACCTGTTTACCAGTGTGGGTAAGTTTAATCACCTCTCGGAGGGTCTAAATTTCACCATGTGATTCTTTTAGTGCAACTTGAATTTGTTCATTTTATTCATTTTTCACTATACCAAGTTTTATGCTCTATACTCGGCTTTTTCCTTTCCAAATTGGGCTAGTTCCGGCTCTTGTCTCAATTGGGTTTTCTTAATGTTCAGCAGCTGGGAGTCCTTGGTTTCAGATGTTTGAGTAGAACTAAGGGCTCGATTTACCAAGGCTTTATATTTTGTCAACAACTTAAGATGTTCTTCTTTCTCGCGCTATTATTTCCTTAGCAACTCCATTTGTTTAAGAGTCTCTTGACATATGTAACATAGCTTCCTTTTCTTTTTCAAATTCTCCCACTTCTTGAGCTTGAGGATGCTCTGTTGTTAACAACTTTCATTTCTTTTGCAAGGTCTAGATATCAACATTACTATTTTTAATAACTTCTTGTGTTGCATCAACATCACTAGGATCAACACCCAACTTAATAATCAGATCCTCTAAGGATCTTACTCTTCTATCTTTAGCCATTGATGCCATTATTTATAATTTCAACTGAGAGTGTATATTTTTCAAAGAAGCCTGTAATTTTGAAACAACCATAGAAGAAATTGTTAATGATGAATAAATCATCCCCCTTTTTTGTTTATGTAAATCTATCTGGTCGATTGGGTGAATTAGTTTTGTATCAAAAGAGAATAAGGAAGTTTTGTAATCTTCTGCAATTTTTGGAACTGGAACTTTTGTCTCAAATAATGCCAATTGAAAATGTCATCTATCATGTTCTAGTATAGATATCAATTTGTTTTCAGTAGAGGTTGTTTGCTTGCAAAATTGAGAATATGTAGCAGACTTTATAAGTTCGTTCTTTCTCTTCATCTATGTGAATTTGGAAAAAATTCTTTAATCACTAGAAGAAGTAGAAGAGGATGCCACAATTTTTGTTTCTTCCATATGATGTAGAGTAAAAATAGGCTCGATCGATTGCATTACTGTAGTTGACACCTTTTTAATTCTAACTTTGGATGATTCCTCTTCTGTTGTTATGGTTTTCCCTTTGAGACTGGCCTCAACCTTTTCCTTTCTTTCGAATGCCTAGATCAAAACATGAGGGTCATGATCAGGAATCTTCAAAATAGTTTGCAATGATTTTATCTCCTTTTCCTTTTCTTCCAATAGCTTCTTAATGGTCCCAGTGTCTTTAGGCTACCCGAAATATCGGATTATTATCTCTTCTAATTCCTTTATCTGTTCTTTTTTTTTTTCAAAGCCATGTGTGCCACATGCAGTTGATCGAAAACCTTCTCAAACATAGCCTGCATTTTTCTGTTTCCTGTATTTTCATCTAACATATTCATACTACGACTTCAACCATATGTCGATGAAGATCAATAATGTCCATTCAGACACCTTCCCTAAGTTAATAGCCTCAGAAGAAGTATAAGATCCCAACACCTGTTGGTTCTCCCCGATTTCTAGTTGAACAACTATGAGATTCAAAATATTTGTTTCGAAATCAGTGGTAGGAATAAATCGAGGTCCACCTGTAGAAGATGCCCCTTTAAGTGTTGGAATCTCTGCTTGATGAGATTTCTCTGATAATACAGCCAACTTCACATTGATCTATATTATTTGTTCTCCTTCAGTAAAAACAAGTTTAATTTCAAGGGTGTGCACCCCCGAATCCTTTGGCCTCATATCATTGATAACCTATTACGTCTCTTTATTCAATTACTCTGCCTCTTGTTCAAATACGTCAATGTCAATGTCATCTTCTCTTGCCTTTACCTACCATGGCATCTTGGATGGGATTGTAGTTTATGATTTTCTCTTCGTGATAGTGGTTGGAGCAATAGGAACTGCATTGACTACCTGCATCTATTTTTCAGTAATGTCAGGAGTGATCTTAGTTGTTTTCTCAATTTCTGTAGGTGCGGGTGGCCCCGTCTCTGCGATATCATCCATAGGTATAAAAAAATTCACTACCTTTTCTTCTTACTCTTATTCTTATTCTTGGACATTAGAGGCGATATTTCATACCAATAATTAAATAATGCTCCTTTCTTTTTAGAAATAAAATGAAACTCGTTAACGATTGTTTTTTGCCTAAGAACCTCATAAGAAAATAATAAAGGTGAGACATACTTGGGTAGCTGGAAGGGCTACTTTTCAAAACCGTATAAGTGAATCATAGTAAAATTAGGATAGAGAAACTAGCTTCCTGTACTCTGCTCCTCAATAAGTATCAATACTTTCCTTTTCTCTTCTAAGATTCTATCTATCAGTACTTATGTTATTTTAATTTTCAAAGGATAAGAAAAACAATACATATATTGATAATAAGAGTGAGGAATACGCTGAGGATCAATTACGTCAGACCATTTATAAATTTCATTCTCTTTATTATCAATATCAGTAATACTAATGAGAAGCTTAGTATAAAGAAAATAGTCAACGTAATTAAAGAGAACCAAGTGAATTAAATCAGTACAATGTCGATGGGAGTTGAATGGGATGGTAGTAGATAAATCGACTGTAAGCACTCAAGTCAGATACTTTGAAAAAATTATTGTTTGGTAGTCTAGGTGGAGGGTGATGAGCCGTGTGGCTAAAAAGGTAGACTCGTCCATTTTGGCATCGTCTAATAGTCTAGAAATAACATGAAATAAAGGAGTGATGGTTTGAAAGAATGGCTTCAAGGATTGAGTCGCTATAGGAAATTGCAATTTAATCTCAGGACTGGGATCCCCTAATAAGGTTTTCACAAATTCTAGTTTATCATCCTCTTCCAACGTAATTAATTCTTTGTCTAACCCTTTTTTCAGTTATGTCAATAGCCTGAGCAGGAATACCTAACATCTTGGCCATCGTTTCTTCTTCTAATTTCATGAAGAATTTTCGACTCGACTGGAAGAAAAAGACTTGTTGTTCCAAGTCATAATTTCTAGCAAGCAATTGAATAGAGTCAAGTTCGAACTGAACAGAAGGAAGGGTTTCTCCTAAGATTTTGAAGTTCAAAAGACATCTATCTTCTTCTAATACACTAGTAGAATGAGTCAAAGCCCTTTTAAGGGTAAGGATATCGATAATACAGACTCTAGTATATTTAACCCCCACTAGCTCATTTACTATAACTTCTTTACTTGTAGACTCGGACATTATTGATTATTATGACTAAATTACCAGCGTAGTGAAGCAGACTAAATCATAATAACTTACCCGGTCAATAGAAGGGAATTGTGCTTGCTGCAACCGCCTATAAATTAACTTTCATCATTAACAGGTCCCTGAAGCAAACTTGCAATATTAAAGGCAGAAAGAATGAGTGAATCAAGTAAAGTTGATGACATTAAGGTTAAATTGTGGTTACGAAATTAATTAATGCATGCAACAGTTTTCGCACTCTTATTGGTGGAACATCTCCCAAGCACATGGGCCCCGCTGATTGAGTGTAGGCGAATGATTAAACTTTGTACAAGTAGGAGCCTGACAGTTGTTGATGATCGATAATTGGATGAAAAAGGTAATATCAGGTCATTGGGACGGGTTAACTATCAAGCATGTCCTGACTCAATATTAAATGAGGGCCATTTGATAGAATTCATTTCCATGGTCACAATTCATCGAGTGTTAATTCAACACTTAACCCCTGCGCATGTTTGAATGTGACAAGGAGCATCCAGAAAACTACCGCACATCTAACAATAGTGGGATGAGAAAAATGATTGGACTTTACACCCATCAAGCCTTTTAATAATTTATCATTCTCTCATGAATAATCGTGTTGCGCGCTCTTGACCATCGATCTCACAAGGCTATGAATTGACTGCTTAGATTTGCAAGTGCATTAACATGCATCTTGATTTCCTTAACTTGAAAAGTGGTTCGATTAATTAATTATATAAATGTGCCCTTAAGGTTGTCAAAGGGGGAATTAGGAGCATAACATTGTTGCAGAAAAAGGCACATCAGGTGAAGTTCATCAACCTATGCGAGCCCAATCATGTTGGTACAAAAAAAGGACAGACCCTGGAGACTCTGTATTGACTATTAGGGGCTGAGCAAGATCATTGTCTGGAAGAATTATCCAATCCCATAGATTGATGACCTTATGGACACTCTCAAGGGGGCCAAATATTTCAGCAAGATTGACTAGAAGTCTGGTTATCACCGGGTACCAATCGAACTCTCTGATGTGTGGAAGACTGCCTCCAAATTCTAGGAGGGCGTTCTCGAATGGTTGGTCATGCCTTTTGGGTTTATGAATGCCCCCGCAACCTTCATGAGGCTAATGGGAAACAACATGCGACCCTTCACCAACTCATTCGTCGTGGTGTATTTGGATGGCATCCTGATATTTAGCTAGAGTTGGGAAGAGCACCTCCACCATATTCGGTAGGTCCTCTAAACCTTATGAAAACACAAGTTGTGTGCCAATTTAGAGAAAAACACTTTTGGTATGACCCAAGTTCAATATCTAGGGTACATCATTTATGAGCATGGTGTGCATGTGGATACAGCTAAGATACAATTCATCTGGGATTGACTAGCACCAACCACTCTAACAGAGCTCCGTAGCTTTCTAGGTGTTGCCAATTTATACTGTAGGTTTGTTTTGGGGTTCTCTTATATCACTTGGATTTTAAGTCAAGTCACCAAGGGCGGAGTGAAAGCAAAAACATTTTGGTCTGAATCCAAACATAAGGCATTTTTCGAGTTGAAGCATCCCCTCTGCTCTGCACCAGTTCTCACATTACCAGACCTACAACAACCATTTGAGATTGAGAGAGATGCCTCTAACTATGTTATTGGTGCAGTTATTACTCAGTAGGGGCATATAGTGGCATATCATAGTGAGAAACTTTTAGACATAGTCTAAAAGTATCCCAATTGTGACAAGGAAATGTATTCCATTGTGCAGGCGTTCCGAAAATGGAAGCACCACGTTATGGGGAAGGAAACAATCATTCACACAAACCATCAAACCCTGCAGTTCATATAGACACAAGGGAAGTTGCAGAACAATTGCCATCAGAAATAGTTCACATCCCTGCGACAATTCCATTTCAACGTTAAGTACAAGAAGGTAAGAACCAATAATGTTACAAAATGCCTCGAGCAACCACCCGTCATGGCGCTAACCACTATGCTCGACTCTTGTGGGCATGAGACTTCGGGGTGGCCGCATCTTTACAAGAGCGATCAAGAATTTGGTAACACATACCAAATGCTCCTAGAAGGCAATAAAGTTCCAAATTTTCAGCTCCAGAATGCACTGTTATGCCACCAAGGACACCTTTGTGTTCATTCAAGAGAGCGTGCTAATATGACTTGGGTGGCACACTACAATCGGGTCGTTGGACATTTCAAAGTAGAGAAAATAGTTGCAGTGATACAGAAGTATTTTTATTGGCTGAAACTTCAATAGGATGTTGGGAAGTACATCATATCTTACACTTCTTGTGCCATTTACAAACCAACCATCAAGAATCATGGCATGTACACTCCTCTACCTACTCTTAGTTTACCTTGGGAATCCATCTCCATGGATTACATGTCGACCCTTCCTTCTACTATGCATGGCAACGATTGTGTTTTCGTGGTCATCGACATATTCTCTAAGATGGCCATTCTGGAGCCTGCAAGAAGAGTATCACAGCAAAAGCCATTCCTAAGCTCTTCTTTGAATGAATGTGGGTACACTTTGGGATCCTACAGTCCATTATCTCAAATTGGGACAACAAGTTCCTAAGTACATTTTAGTCATGTATTTTGTCGATGTTGGATACAAATCTCACTAAGTCCATAACTTTCCACCCCCAAACTAATGGCCAAACAAAGGTCGTCAACAGGATGATCGTACACAATCTGTGTATTTACAACTCAAAGAATATACACACATGGGATGAAATCCTCCCCAATGTCTAGCACAGCTACAATAGAGCTCTCCATAGCTCAACTGGCCACAGCCCCTTTCAGGTGGGGTTGGGATTCTAACCACTATGTCCCATTGATGTGGCCATACCATTTGTAGCTACTCTAGCAGAATCAACTCATGTCCAGTCTGAAGTTGGCAGGGCTAACAACTTCATTGAGTGAAATCAACACATCCGCCAATAGGTCCATGACATATTGGACAGATCCAATCCAAAGTATAAGCAGCGTCGTGATCAGCTTCAGGTGCCACACAAGTTCTAGATGGGTGACAAAGTTTGGTTACATTTGCAAAAGGAGCGCCTCGTTGGGACCCACTGCAAGCTTCACCCGCTCTGATATGGGCCTTACACCACCAGTAAGATTGAAAGGGACAATGCTTTCGAGCTCAGTGTTCCACTATTCCTTCGCCTTGCACCTAGTGTTCAATTTGGATTGCCTTCAACCATACTTTCCACCATTACTGGACACATCGGACAATGCACAACAACTCACACCAACAGAGTTAAACCCATACTCCATGGAACATGCCATAACTGATCAGATCATCGACATGCATATCAAGAACACTCGCCAGTAGAAGATCCAATTGTATCGAGTTGTTAAAGCTAGCCAACTCCTGCACCAAGGCAAGTGGTGCACCAGGGACCAAGTTCAACAGAAGTTTTCCCATCTCATGGAGGCACTCAATGCAATGGGGACCATTACTTCCTAAGGGGGCAAGAATGATCTAGGGGGATATTGGTGGTCACTTGCCTATTCCACTTGGACTCCCACCGTTGTTTCTTTTCAATTTCCTTAATTGTAGTACAACTTACTATTTTTCGTAGTTTTTCGGGTCCTAAACATCCGGGAGCTGTTTTGAGGGGCTAAAACACGTTTTTTTTAGTGGAAAACAGAGAGACTGAAAAACTCTTAAACAAGTTTAGCTATTTGTTTTCAGCCTACTCATTGAAATCTTTGAAACAAGGTATTATGATAGCCAATCGGAGATTGTATGCCAAAGTTACAACCTCGGGAAGTTGATGTACCAATTTACCCAAACAAGGCCCACAGTTTTTGTGCTTCATCTCCTAGGTTTACGTTTTTAGATGTTTAGGGTTTGCCATTGTTTCTCAATAATAAATAGGCCTTTGAGCCTCATTGTAACACAGTTCAGAGGCATCTAGCAGCCACATCTCTTCTCAGAGATAAGCTATCGTCGCCCGAGCTAGTTTATTTCAATTATGTATGTAAGCATATTTTAGTTCTTGATATTAATGAAAGGAAGTGTTATTTCTATTGAAACTCTGTATTTATCGTTATATTTGTATTATGTTGTGTTCCTGTTTAATTTTGGATCAGTGGTATCAGAGCAATTTGCTCTTTCTCTATTTTCCTTTACATGTCCCCAACGAGGTTAGGGTAAAGGAGTTAGGGCTCGAGTTGTTTGAACCTTTGCAAGACCAGCCTCGCAAACCCCGATGGCCTCCCATGGCAGAAGAAAAGAAAGACGAGGGGGAAGGATATTCTTTCAAAATATTGCTTGAAGAAGCCCTCGAGCGACAGAGGAACGCAATGATGGACAACTTTGCCCAGATCCTTCAGCAGCTACCCACAAGCGACACATCTCCTTCCAACAGACAATGTGGAAGCGCCACACCCTTTAAGGAACAAGTTAACTTTGATAGCGCCATATTTGAAAGTTAAATAGATGTAGATGTCATAGATAAATGGTTAAATCTGTTAGAAGGATAGTTATTCGGTTCATGTTTTTTCCAACTGAAAAAATATTACATTTGAACTCCTTAAAGTTACCCCCCACATCAAGGACTGGTGGGAAATCTATAGTGAGAACAAGGACGAGAGTGCACCCTCACTATTTTCAGCTGCCACCACCTGGAATTCTTTCTGGGACACCATTAAGGAGCACTATTACCTTGTCAGGAGCTATGAGGACAAATATTTAAAGTGAACCACGCTAAAGAAGGGAAGGGAATAAGATGTGTCAAAGTTCACAAATATTTTTCATGTCTTTTGCACAAAGTTGGCTATCAAAGATTCTGAGTGACATTTGGTACTCAATTATCATGGTTGTCTACACAAATACATCCAAGATGAGATGGAGTTCCTGGACGTCTGCACGTTAGGAGCAACATATCGTACACTGTCAAAATTGAGCAGAAATTTAAACAGAAGAAGCGAGACTTTGGATCTACAAATTTGAAGGAAGGGAAAGGTGTTCCCAAACCATAGAATAAAGGACAAAACCAAGGTAGGGAAACCTAGGACAACTCGCTGAATCCGCAAGCAAAGAACAACACTAGGAAGGCAAAGAACGATACGGGAAAATTGTGTTAGTTCCATAAGAGCAAAGCTAAAGCCTTCTGAATCAGACGCATGTTCCAACTCTGAGTCAAAACCTAACAAGGGGAATGACAAAGGGAATCAGATTATTGACATGCATCCCAGTGCCACCATTTCCAGCACCAAGATCTAGAATAATGAGCTTGAAGATCAAGAGGAGGGGGAGCGCCTCCTCCACTCACAGATGTAGGTGAAGAGTTCTCCGTTTTCATTCAACTTCGACAGCAGGAGCCAAAAGAACCACATTTCAGCAGAGGTCATGAAGGGGTTGGGCTACCGACCACAACACACCCCGCAACCATACACCATCGAGTGGCTTCATCAAGATCAAGATATTCACGTCAACCAACAGTTTTTCCTTCCCTACATCATCAATCCCTTCACGAATGAGGTATTGTATGATGTTGCTCCTATTGAAGCTTATGATGTGTTATTAGGACAACCATACTTATGGAAGTGACAACCATACTTTAGGCCTCACCCCGTTATTATTAATTTGGGAAATAATTTTTATAGTATACCATAGATAGCACTACCTACCACCCTCTCTTTGATCACTGCGAAGCAATGCAGTAAGGTCATTTTGCAAACCAGGAAATTTGTTTTCCTTATGATTCGCTCTAAGGGAAAGAAGAAGATTATGGCCATGGCCTCTAGATAGGGCTCCTCTACATGGCAGCAGCAGATAGACAAGGATGTGGAGAAGTACAAGAACATTTTCACCCCACTCATAGAGGTACCTCTACATTGTAAGGTCAAGGACTCAATCGATCTGACCTCGGGTGCATCGCTACACAATGGACCAATCTATCGATGCTCTGTTCTAGAGAATGATGAAATCAAGAGGCAAATTAAGGAGTTTTTGCAGAAATGGTACATCATGCCAAGTTCATGACCCTATGGGAGCCCAATCGTGTTGGTATAGAAGAAGAATGGGACCTAGAGACTCTGTATTGACTATTGGGCGATGAACAATATCACTATCGGGAATAGGTATCCAATCCCATGGATTGATGACCTTTTGGACCAGGAAAGGGGGGGCAAATATTTCAGTAAGATTGAATTGAAGTCCAGTTATCACCAGGTACCAATCGAACCCTCTGATGTGTGGAATACTGTCTTCAAATCCAAGGAGGGCCTTCTTGGATGGTTGGTCATGCCTTTCGGGTTAATGAATTTCCCTGTAACCTTCATGAGGTTGATGGATGACATCTTGTGACCCTTCACCAACTCATTTATGGTGGTATATTTGGATGGCATCCTGATCTTTAGCCAAAGTTGGGAAGAGCAACTCCACCATAATCGACAGGCCCTCCAAACCCTGAAACAACACAAATTGTGTGCTAATTTGCAGAAATTCACTTTTGGTATGACCCAGGTTCAATATTTGGGTTACATAATTAATGAGCACGGTGTGCATGTGGGCCCAGTCAAGATACAAGTCATTTGGGATTGGCCAGCACCAACCACTCTAAATGAGCTTTGTAGATTTCTGGGTCTTGCCAATTTCTATCGTAGCTTCGTGTTAGGGTTCTCTCATATCACTTGGCCTTTAAGTCAAGTCACCAAGGGTGGAGTGAAAGGAAAGTTATTTTGGTATGAATCCCAACAAAAGGCATTTTCTGAGTTGAAGCATCACCTCTGATCTACACCATTACTCACATTACTAGACCTGTGGCAACCATTTGAGATTAGACATATGCTTTCGACTATTCTGTTGGTGCACTTCTTACTCTGTAGGGGCATCCAATGGCATATCATAGTGAGACACTTTTAGACACAATCCGAAAGTATCCCACCTATGACAAGGAGATGTATTCCATTATGTAGGCCTGCTGACAATGAAAGCACTACATTATGGGGAAGGAAACAGTCATCCACACATAACACCAACCCTTGCAGTTCATATAGACACAAGGGAAGTTGCAGAATGATCGCCATCAGAAATGTTCTACACATCTACGACGTTTCCATTTGAAAATTAAGTACAAGTAGGGCAACACCGATAATATTACAAACTACCTTAAACGACTATCGGTCATGGCCTTGATCACTGTGCTCCACTATTATGGGTACAAGACTTCGGGGTGGCCACATATTTATAAGAGTAATCCAGAATTCGGAAACACATACAAGACGCTCCTAGAAGGCAAGCAAGTTCCAAATGTTCACTTCCAGGATGCACTGTTATGCCACCTGAGACACCTTTGTGTTCCTTCAAGCGAGCATGCCAAGATCACTTGGGAAGCGCACTATAGTCAGGTCGTTGGACATTTCGGAGTAGAGAAACCAATCGTTGTGTTGCAGAATTATATTTTTATTGGTCGAATCTTAAACAAGGTATTGGGAAGTACTCTAGATCCTACACTTCCTGCGCCATTTGCAAACCAATCATCAAGAAGCAATGGCTATACACTCCTTTGCCTACTCCTAGTTGACCTTGGGAATCCATCTCCATGGATTACATATCAGTTCTTCCTTATACTAAGTATGGAAATGACTGTGTTTTCGTGGTCGTTGACAAATTCTCTAAGATGGCCATTATGGCGGCCTGTAAGAAGAGTATCATAGCAGAAGCCACTACTAAGCTCTTATCTAAAATGAGTGTGGGTACACTTTGGGATCCCACAGTCCATTATCTCAGATCGGGATAGCAATTTCCTAACTACATTTTGGTCAAGTCTTTGGTCGATGATGGATACCAAGCTCACTAAGTCCACGACTTTCCACCCCCAAATTAATGGCCAAACATAAGTTGTTAACAGGATGATTGTACACATTTTTCGTATGTACAAATCGAAGCATCCACGCACATGAGATAAAATCCTCCCCTATGTCCAACACATCTACAATAGAGCTCCCCATAGAGCAACTGGCCACAGCCCCTTTCAGGTAGGGTTTGGATTCTAGCTACTATGTCCCATTGATGTGGCCATATTTTTAGCTACTCAGGCATATTTGGCTCGTGTCCAATCCAAATCTGACAGGGCTAACACATTCATTGAGCGCATTCAACACATCTGCCAGTAGGTCCATGACATATTGGATAGAGGCAATGCTAAGTACAAGAAGCATCATGATCAGCATCGGGTGCTACATAAGTTCTAGGTGGGCGACTAAGTTTGGTTACATTTGTAGAAGGAGAGCTTTAGCAGGCCCCACTACAAGCTTTGAGCACTCCGATATGGGCCTTACACAATCACTAAGGCTACAGAGGAAAATTCCTTCAAGCTCAACATTCCACCATTCCTTAGCCTGCACCCAATGTTCAATGTGGACCACCTTCGACCATACTTTCCACCATTACTAGACACGTCGGACATTGCATAACAACTCACACCAAAAAAGTTAAACCCAAATTGCATGGAACATGCCATAACTGATCGTATCATGGACAAGTAGATCAAGAACACTCGCTAGCAGATTATCCAGCTGCATTGGTTTGTCAAAGCTAACCAACTTCTGGACCAAGGCAAGTGGCTCACTAGGGACCAAGTTCAGACAAAGTTTTCCCATCTCATGGAGGAACTCAATGAAATATGGACTATTGATTCCTAAGGAGGGAGGACTAATCCAAGTGGATATTGGTGGCCAACCACCTATTCCTCTTGGACTCCCATCGTTGTTTCTTTTAGTTTCCTTAATTGTGGCACTGTTATGCCACCTAGGACACCTATGTGTTCCTTCAAGTAAGTGAGCCAACATGACTTGGGAGGTGCACCACAGTTGGGTCGCTGGACAATTTGAAGTAGAGAAAATAGTGGTAGTGTTACATAAGTGTTTTTATTGGCCAAACCTTCGATAGGATGCTAGTAAGTACATACGATCCTCCACTACCTACGCCATTTCCAAACCAATTGTAAACCCCCTGTTGAAAATTCCATGTAATAAAAGTTAAAAACAATAACCACGGTTCACGGCACACTTATTCCAAGTTGAATGTTGGGCAGGACATCCTAGGGGGTGTTCATTTGGTTGTTTGCTAAGGAAATTAGCAAAGGCAATGGCTACGGCTTTGGAAAGGAAAAATGGCATTTTTGGCACAATTATTTATGAAAATAATGGAAATTAGGAGAAAAGGGAGGTGAAAGGTTACATGTTGCATGTGAGGAGGAAAATGAAGGAAAATAATGGAAAATGAAGAAAATAGAGGCCTCATTCATAAAACGGCTTCCGAGGATCATTTGGTAACCTTTTGTCAGTTAAGTTTTGGAGCTCTCTCATTATTCTCTCTCTCTCTCTCTCTCTCTCTCTCATACTCTTGGACACTAAGAGTTCTAGGAGAAATTTTGGCATTGGAGCAAGAAAGGCAAAGAAGGCAAGAGGAAGTAAAGATCAAGCAAGGAAAGGCAAGATCAAGCAGCTACAACAAGCTTCATCACAGGTATCGACTTTCAAGTGTATTTTCCTTGCTAGATTTGGCATGCATGGTATTGCATGAGGTTCTTTTCTATCATGGCATGGGTTTTGTCAAGTGTAACAATGTTTTCAGCATAGCCTTTCCATTTCTAGATAACAATGGTGTGATGGGGTTCTCATGTTTTGGTTGAGTTGGATTTCCATATGGATTCAAAGCTGAGTGGGTTGGATCTACGAATGATAGCTCACATGGCCTAGTGGTCCTTCAACCGGACCGTGGATCACGGTAAAGCCATTAGCCTAGTGACCCCTAAGCCAGACTGTGGGTTGCGATAAATCCAGGATTGTGTTGCCTCAGTGGGCTTAGGAATCCTTGTCGGTGAATGGCAAGATATATAGTAAAGCCAAAAGGTGGTTTTCTCTCCGTTGGGCCTAGTAATCCCGAGTTTTGGATATGTGGTAAAGCCTAGAGAGTGGGTCTTAGTTTAGGGCCTAGTGATCTAGGTTTGGATTGCGGTAAAGCCTGAGAGACTAGGAGACAGGAAATTCCACATGGTTTAGGTGGATAAATCCGGTGGCATCCATGTTTGTTTGGCCTAGTGATCAAGTGAATATCACAATAAAGTGTGTTATGATGTGTTCATTGTGTTGGCCTAGTGATCCGGGATGGATTATGGTAAAGCCTGGTTTTTTTTTTAATGAGGGTGAGGTGTTTTAGGCTCGGTATGCCCTGGTTGGTTCTTTAGGTTTGAGTCCCACATTCATGCTTGGAATGTGGCATGGGGGTGATTGGATGAAGTGATACTTCACTTAGCCAATCTATGGTCGGGTGGAACATGGTAGTCCCATCTTTGGTTGGTTTATTACATTCAATAATTAGAAATTCATTCCCTTGATTTCCATATGCAAACATATTGATATATATTTGGATTTTGATGATTGATATGTTTATGGTAATTTTGTTCCTATTATGTTGGTTATATGTATATTTTATGACAGCAGTTATGTATGGCTCTTAGCATTTTTTTACCTGTAAATGAATGGATAGTGTATCTATGGCCTAATAAATGATAATGCAACAAATGACATCAGGGAACAATGGTTCACAACGATTCTCATATAACTATGATATCCCTACACTTAATTTTGTTGTTTACACCTGTAGGTTACATGTTGATGGTATGTTTGACGAAATGCCTGGCATGGCTAGTAGGGGTATGATAAAGGTATTGTTCGACTTATTGCTTTTGTATCATTGTCTCCCTATATGTTTACTGATTTCAATCTATCACTCCATTCTGGGCAGTGGCCTGGGCTCTAGGCTCTAAAAAGTGTCTTAAATCTCAGGGCCACTGGCACAGAACTGGCAACTTTGGTCTCTGGTCATTGGCACGATGGCCTATGAGAGAAACTTTAGGTTGTTGATCACTCCCTTTCCCATAGAAAGAGAGCGACTATGGCCTAATAGATCTAGTTTAGCAATGGGACCCAAGGACAGGTTGTCTGAGTGGCTGACCTGTCTCCTAAGGGTTCTATTGATGATCTTGGATGATTGTGTGTGATGTTACCATCGATTCCACTTCCTTAAGGTCATATAGGAGGTCCAATCTGATCATAGTAGCCTCACGTCTCATGTTTACCTGATTGGAATGGTTACTTGGGTGGATGTGGGAGGAGGGTGTTATATAGTGGTATCAAAGCATGGCTGCGCTTTGGGTCTGGTTTTGTTCTGTTTGTGTCATATCTAATACCACAAAGTGGTATCAGAGCATGGTTCAACTCTCAAGCTGGATGGGTGATGTGTGTTGGTCATGCATGCATGTTAGTTGCATGTGTGTCTCTTACACTTACATTCCATGTGCTTGTAGCATTTTCTTACTAATTGATTATGGTTGAAGTAAGGTTGTCATGGAGAATTTGATATTGATTTCGTGAAGTGTATTTGTCATGAGTATGTGACTAATTGTATATGGATTATATGTCGCTTACATTTTGATTTTATGTCTCCTACTTACATCCTTGTATGTTAGGCTACATTCTTGTAGATTTGATTACATGTATCACTCTTGTAGGTTGATTACAAGAACTGATCACTTATGTTCGACTACATGCATTTATGCGTGCATGTAGTTGATTAGGAATTTCCTATGCATGTTGTTGGTTGCATGTGGGAATGTGTATTATGCAGTAATGGTCGTTGTCATGCATGAGGTCATAGCATGCATTGTTGATATGACCTTGCATTGATGACTCAACCCTAGTTAGAGTGATGTTTATGTGTCAATACATTTATTTGTGTATGTCTATATATTGTTATGATTATGTTATACATGTATCATGATGATTTGGTGATCTTGTAAACAACGTATCCTCCCGAGCTATATTTAGGTATGTTGATTTATTGTGATTTGGTTTACCTGACATATTATGCATTGCAGGAAAGAGATAAAATGGCTAGCAAGATGGTTAACTACAAAGACTCTCCCTGTGAATCCGAAGAGCAGTATGGTGTTGGGAACTCTTCCGATTTGGTAGTTACATTGAGAAATTTGAAGGAATATATAAGGAGTTATAGGACAGATAATGACCAAATCATATAGGCACAATAGAAGCAAGCAGAGGTTAATGCTATACTTCTTCAGAGTTTGTCAAACTTGCAGTGACAAGGGCCACTCAGGATCAGCCATGGACATGGGGATGGAACTAATGGGGCACATGGCAGTAGGTCTCCTGGTCGACACAAGTCAGATAGATCTGATACAGTGAGAGATGGCAGGTTCATGGAAACTCCAGATAAGAGGGGAAATGAGTACAGGTACTATTCTAGTTTTGGTTCTGATAGACATCATGATAGGAGGAATGATATGGAATACTTTCCTGATGAATTCAAGAAAGAAAAACCACCAACTTTCAATGGAGATGTGAAGAGGCTGGAAGATGTAGAGGCTTGGATAGTTGGGATGAACAAATTCTCTGAGTTGCATGAGTACACAGATAACATGAAGGCTAGAGTAGTTATCTTTAGCTTGAAAGGTAAAGCAAACATTTGGTGGGAAGATGTGAAGTGAGTCAGAGGCATCAAGAAAGATGATTTGAGTTGGCAGGAGTTCCAGAGGATTTCTAGGAAGAAGTACTTGTCTGAAAGGTACTACAATAGTAAGGCTAAAGAATTCTATGAGCTAAATATGGGATCAATGAAAGACGATGAGTACATGACCAAGTTTCTAGAGTTATTGAGGTATGTACCGTATCTTACTGATGAGAAGGCTAAAGTTCAGTGATTTTTCAGTGGTTTAGCATTATAATTTAGAGATCAGATTGAGTATGATGAGCCTCTGTCACTTGAGGAAGTTATTGGGAAAATGAAGCATTGCTATAAACAATAAAATCATAAGAATGAATCTCAACATGGATGGAAAGGAAAGGGCAAAGGTAAAGGTAAATGGTAGCCTAAGAGGACAAGGCCTTCACATGCATATGAGAAAGAGAAGGTAGAACCACAAAAGAAGTTTAATACAATTAGACAGGGACATGGGTCACATCAGCAACAACAACATACAAGTGAGGGCATTGGTCAGTTGGAGTGTTGGATGTGCGGTAAGAAGCACCTTAAGGGAGATTTTCCATAGAATTAGGGTGGTAGGCCTCAAATATACAGTGCACAGGAGGCGTAGACTGTTAGGGAAATTGGTTAGAGTATTCCACATATCTATATGGCAATGGACAACAAGCAGGCAGAAAACCTGGAATCTATCATTGAGATGGATGGTAAGCTTTGTGATCAATTTATTTCTATTTTGATTGACCTTGGATCTAATTATAGCTATGTTATTCCTGACTTGGTGGATAAGTGTGGTTTGAGTAAGGAATTGCATGCATAATCTTGGTTAGTAAAGTTGGCTACATGTACAAAGAAGTGAGTTAACCATTGGGTAAGAGCTTATGCATTTTATTTGAATGGTATGCTTACAACAACACATTTGAATGTATTATTGTTGGGTTCATATAGAATGTTGTTGGGCATGCACTGGTTGTATCTTAATATAACTAAGGTAGAATGTTATGCCAAAGCTATTGAGTGTGTTGATAACAGTGGAGAACCAAGTGTCTTACAGAGTAAGAAGAAAGCCACATCAGTAAGGATGGTGACAACTATGCAAGAAAAATGTGGTTGTAGGAAAGGGTGTGTGTTATCTACAATGCACATTTCTAGTGATAAGGGTAAGGAGGTTGAGGATGCAGATGTGTTGAGTAGGTATCCAGTTTGCATCAGTTTCAGGATGTATTTCCTAAGGACATTACAGAGTTTTCACCTCATAGGGAGGTATACTTTTCTATTGAGTTAGTGTCAGGGGTAGCTCCAGCATCAAAATCACCTTACAGGATGAGCACACCTGAGTTGGTTCAATTAAAGTTGCAGTTAAAGGAAATGTTATACAAGGGATACATTAGGTCAAGTGTATCATCTTGGGGCACATCAGTCTTGTTTACGAAGAATAAAGATGGTACTCTCATATTATGCATTAATTACAGGTAGTTGAACAAAATGACTATCAAGAACAGGTACACTTTGTTGAGGATCGATGACTTGTTCGACCAGCTAAAGGAGCAACATTGTTCTCAAAGATCAATCTAAGATCTAGATACCATCAGGTATGCATCAAAGAGGAGGAAATTTACCAGACTATGTTTAGGACCAGGTATAGACATTATGAGTCTGTTGTATTTCCATTTGGCTTAACTAATGCTCCAACTACATTTATGTTCTTGAACAATAGTGTGTTGCAATCAGATTTGTATAAGTTTGTTATCGTGTTCATTGATGATATATTGGTATATTCTAAAAATGAGGAAGAGCATGTTGAGAATTTAGCAGCAGTGTTGAGGTTGTTGAGAAAATGTCAGTTGCATGCTAATCTTAGAAAGTGTAGTTTCTTTTATAGTGACGTACACTACTTGGGACATGTCGTCTCCAAGGAGGGTGTTGTAAATGCTAAATGTGTTTTCAGTTGTGAAAAGGTGTGAGAAATAGAAGTGAAGTTTAAAGCCATTTCCCAAGCCATCGAAGCTCTCAGAGCTTAATCGGACCCCCTCCATTACATAGTGCTCAGACAAATCTTTTTAATGGTATGTGGAAGTCTAGAAATGGACTTCTTGATCAAAAGATAAGGCCTGTTGAAGTTATCATTTCAAAGCTCGGAAACAAAGAAAAATTGGCTTAGTGTTAGGTTCGTTGCAAATCGCAATCAGGGCTTTTCTGGAACAACAGCAGTGGAAGGTAGCGAAACCTATGATTGGTCAATCGTCGATATCGCAATTCGCAAATTTGATATCAGCAAGGCCTGGGCACAGTCTATCGACTCATCGGAGGTGGGCAGGTCTCGCATATCAGGCATCCCGCAGTCCCGCATATCACAATCTCGCAATCCCATAATCTCGTGATATCGCAATCCTGCAGTCACGCATCCCGCAATCCCACATCATTGTAGTCCCACATATTGCAATCTCGTAGTCCAGCAATGTCGCAAGCCCGCGATATTGCAATCCCGCAGTCCCACATCATCTCAATCTCGCATCCTGCAGTCCCGTAATATCGGCGATCAGCAGACCCAATGGAACATTATTAAGAAATTATGGGGGGGGGACATGCCGATAGCGCAAAATCACCGAAAATGGGACTTCAGTATTAAAGTGTTGGGAGGGACCGATTTTATTTAACAAAGGAATTCAAGGAAAAACCAAGGGCAGATGGGCCTTTTTCTCTCTCCTCCAGGGGGGCCACATGGCAGAATCCTATTGGTCCTAAGAATCCACGGGGCCGCTGACATCCACATAACATGGCAGTACCAAGGACATGTGGCACGCAGATTTAGATTTTTCAAGGGTCTTATGGTGACATTTCTGAGTGACACATGTCACTACTCAGGAGGTGCCACATCGCATTGATGATGTCATCAATCCTGAAATTGGTAATCACAAAAAGAAAAGTCTCCTCCTCCTTCGAAGTATCTCTCGTCTAGTGATTGTGATTTGCGAAGACCCTCCCAGATGCGATATATTATGTGTTATACCTTATGAGGATTTCACATCCGGACAATCAGTCGAGGCTATGAAAGGAGGTAAAGAGGCTTCCTCTCCCATTTTGTGAATGTGATACCCCGGGTGGGCCCAATCCCACAGATCACAGATCGCAAGGGTTAAGGAGAGATACCAAAGGCGAGCATTATGAACCGCCGACATGCGAGATATTATGCAACAAAGGAGAAAGGCCCTCGGACAAGAGTCTAAAGGCCCTATCACCTTAGGGTTAAGCCCTAGGTCACAGCCCACAATCTGGTTATGGAGAAACACAAAATGGGGCTAAGTCACAGGGGGCCAAAGGAAATCGGGACCCATATTTCTATGACATCTTTTAGAGTAAAGGACCCAATGCGATAATGCTCTGATAGAAATTGTGTAGAGACTTAAAGGGTGGATGGCTCGGCAGCTGAAGCAATGAATGCAGTATGGTTTGGCAGCAAATTAGTATAGGGGGAATCAGGAAGATTAATGGCTCAGCAAGGAGCCCTGCTCAATCATAAATGCAAAGGACTGCCTGGGAAAACTCTGTTGCTGCTTTGTAACAAGCAAACTCAGTTTCCCACTCCCAACTCCAAAGAACGAGCAAGCCAAACAGTTAAGACCAAAAGCGACAGGTGGACTAGACGACACATCATGGTAGAGATGTGGCCTGATCAGGAGCCTTCACAGAAAGTGCATGACGATAACTTCCTCCATCATCTTTCCGTTTTCCTCTTTCTTTTCATTATTATGTAATTTTTATGTATTTCCAAGAAGGGATCAAATCCCAATTGTAATAATTTTGGGTAGCAAAGCCTTGCACACCAAGACAGCTAGTCTAGCAGACGACTGGGTACTCTGGCGAAGATATTTTGTAACTGTAACCCAAGCTCCCACCTCTTCTTAGAAATAGGGGGAAGAAATACTTAGAAAACGTTCCAGAATTTCACACCCGCAAGGTTTGAATTTTGTGATACCACTTTTGGTTCTATTTCCTTACTCATGGGGAGACTAGACTAATGTTCTGTTGAATGTTATGGACTGGTTATTTGGACCCTCCTAGTATTAATGAAACAATCCCGGTGATTCCAAGCATGATCAATATGTAGTATTTTTTCCCTTCTGTAATCTCAGTTCATTTGTGTTTTCCCTTCTCTAAAATAGTGTAATGCAGCTGTTGGTTTCTCTATGATTCAAGGATTTATCTAGGCTGCTAAATAGAGAACAATACCTACATTATATTACAGATTTACTTGTGTTATTCAATAGCCTACAATACTTGTAGTGATTGCAGATTTATTTGTGTTATTGGATTAACCTACACTACCTTTATGAGCCCAAATTTACTCATGTTGTTTGGCGCTAATGATACCTATGTTATATCTAGAATGAAACCTTAATTAGCACACCATTGTTTCTACCATTTCACTTCCTTCCTTCTACATATTTCTGCTGGAACATTGTTGCTGAGGCTTCTTTTTTTTGTTTACAACCCTACGCGTCTATTTCCCTCCTTCCTCTCCTCCTCTCCACCATCACTACTACTTCAGTATTAAGTTGTATCATTATTGTGTGTAAGCCACCAGAGCAAGACATTTCTCTTTGAGGTTGCCCCGATATACCCCCCACATTTGGATCCATGTTTTGGCTTGAGTCTACCTTAATGAAGGCATGTTGAACCAAGCCCATTTTGTTATCTTTTTATTACGTGACAATTGGAGTGCTGCAAAAACCCCTCACGGATAATCTTCCATGCACTCCTTTATTTAAGATGTCCTAGGCACTGGTCTCCAATCAACCCGGAGGTTGTCTCTAGGAGGCTTTCTATATCTCCAAAAGCACTCATGTTGTTGGTGGTGCTAGAAAAAGCCACAACATCTTTCTGGCACCATTTCCGGGGAACGGATTAGAATATTTTTCTTGGGTACGACAAATTTTTACATTCCCTTCGTCAAGTGAGCAAGGGAAGTGTGGGTTGAAGATATCTCACCGTGGTGACTCCAATGTTTCAATTTTATTATAAACATCCTCGCGACTCCACTGTATATATCTATATTTGATCATCCTAACTTTCAAGCAGCCCATACTCGCTTTGATGCTACAGCAGTCGAACACTTTCCATACCTTTGAACCTAAGATCACTCATATGGGAAGGTTTTCAAGATGGCCCTTCTTGCATTCCTGGCCAACAATTTTGCCCCACTGGATTTTTCTTCTATTGTTGGTTATCCCAATCATGTCCCTTCATTTCATAAATGGTATACCTATTTGCCTAGATTCAGTGGGAGCACAAATAGAAAGCATGACCAACACCTCAAAGAATAATATGAATGCATGGAACAACAGGGTATTTTTCTTAAAGATGTACAAATGAAGTTGTTCATGTATTCCTTAGCGGAGGATGTTAGAGTCTGGTACAAAACAATACCTTGTGGCAACATATCTTCCTTAAAACGTTTTCATATAGCATTTAATCATTATTTCAAAGAACTATATCCACTGAATGCTCTATTTGAAGATTGTTGCGCACATTTTAACGATGAAGACATTCCTAAGGTTAATGACCATGTTGAAGATGTGTGTGGAGCTCTACTCCAAGAAAACATCTACTCGCATCAAAAAGCATCTCCTAGTGAACAAGAAAGAGAAGAAGGAGACGTCATTGAGCTGCAAATGAACTCTTAGAGACCTTATTCAGTCGAGTCTGATGTTTCTCCTTCTTATGATGTATATGACTTTGATGGAGACTCTGATGTATATGACTTTGATGGAGACCCAAGCGATGCAAATCCACCAGAATCCCAGTCATGGGAATATGCACAAAAAGAGGAGGCCTACCAAGAGGTTAATAAAGAGGCTGCAGTCTACAATGCACACCCTTCAACTAGAGAACAAGATCAAAATCCTCCTCCGATTTACGATTCATATTATTAAGAAGAGGATGAGATGGTCGTGAAAGTTCAAAAGGAGTTGTTTACCAACAAGTGGGGAGAAAGCTCCCAACAACAAGTTTTTCAAGAAGAGCCCAAAGTTGAAATACCATGCAGAGTCTGCTACTGCCTGTTGCAGAAGGATTCCCACCAGGAGTTCTCAGTAGATTCTCCGATCTGCGACTCTTATAGTTTTGATAATGAAGAATCTATTTCAGATTTCCGAGAGGGTTGGCCCTTTCAAGAAAGGGTAGTAAAAGATCAGCAACAAGTTTTTCTTGAAAAATCTAAGGCTGGGGAGCTAAATAGTGTATGTGGTTGCCCTGACCAAGAAGACATTGGTCAGCAGACTTTTTTTGAAAAAGAGGCAGCTGCAAACATTCCTTGTCAACTCCATGATCCTGTAGTTGAGTACATGAGCATATTCTTAAGCCAGCAATAGAGGTTGTTTTAATAGGATGTATTAGGTTCTTTGTTTAAAGACTTTTCATGGTGCATGCTTGTTTTAATTTCTATTATTCAGTAGCATGAAGGCACTAGGTCCAGCACCCAAATGTTGGCTTGGCTCCATTGGAGGGTTGAACTCACTTAGGTGAATTGAGCCCTGTGCATAAGTAGGAATGTATATAAATAAGCTCACTCGTTGAGCATTTACTTTCCATTTTTTAGATTTTTATTTCTGCATTTTAGTTTGATGAGGACATCACCCCTTGGCTAATAAATTCCCATGGCGTTTCCTAGTTATATTGATTCATTATATTTCTGACTTCGTGCCCAATGTTGAAGGATACTGTCCTGCAAATTCTCTGCACCTTTCCATCAAGGCACTATCCCCAGTTGGAACCAATGTTGTAACTCACTGCTAAATGTGTTTTCAGTTGTCAAAAGGGGTGAGAAAGAGCAGTGAATTTTAAAGTCATTTCCTAAGCCATCAAAGCTCTCATAGCTTAATCTGACCCCCTCCATTACACATTTCTTGGGAGGAGCTTTCCAACGATATGTGGAAGTCTGAAAATGGATTTCTAGATCAGAAGATAAGGCATGTTGAAGTTACCCTTTCAAAGCTTGGAAACAAAGAAAAATGGCTTAGGGTCAGGCCCGTCGCAAATCGCAATCGAAGATTTTCTGGAAATCTGCTATCCGCAGGGCCCCAGGCACAATCTATCAGCTTATTGTCAGTGGGCAGGTCCCGCATATTGGGCATCCCATAGTCTTGCATCATCGCAGTTCCGGATATCGCAATCTCGCAATCCCGCAGTCCCGCAAATTGCAATCCCACAGTCCCGCGATGTTGTAATCCTGCAGTCTCGTGATATCGCAATCTCGTAGTCCTGTGATATTAGAAAATTGGCGATCGGCAAGCCCAATGGAACATTCTTAAGAAATTACAGGGGGGGAACACGCCGATAGCGCAAAATCACCGAAAATGGAGCTTCAGCCTTAAATTTTTGGGAGGGGCCAATTTTATTTAACAAAGGAATTCAAGGAAAAACCAAGGGCGGATGGGCCCTTTTCTCTCTCCTCCAAGGAGGCCACATGGCAAAATCCTATTAGTCCTAACAATCCACAGGGTCGTTGACGTCTGCATAACATGGCAGTACGAAGGACACGTGGCACGCATATTTAGCTTTTTCAAGGGTCCTATGGGGACATTTCCTAGTGACACATGTCACCACTCAGGAGGTGCCACATGGAACTGATGATGTCATCAATCACGCATTTGGTGATTGCACAAAGCAAAGTTTCCTCCTCCCCTACAGTCTCTCCCGGATTGCGATTGCGATATGCAAAGACCCTCCTAGATGCGATATATTATGTGTTATAACTTATGAGGATTTTGCATCCTGACAATCGGCCAGGGCTATGAAAGGACGTAAATAGGCTTCCTCTCCCGTGTTACGATTGCAATACCTTGGGTGCTCCCAATCTCGCAGATCTGCGATCACAAGGGTCAAGGAGAGTTACCAAAGGCGAGCATTATGAACCGCCAATATGTGAGATATTATGCAACAAAGGAAAAAGGCCCACAAACAAGAATATAAAGGCCATAATGCCTTAGGGTTAAGCCCCATATCATAGCCTGCAATCTTATTATACAGAAACAGATAAGGGGGCTAAGTCACTAGGGGCCAAAGGCGATCGGGACCCGTTGTTCTATGATTTTTTTTAGATTAAAGGTCCCGATGCGGTAATACTTTGATAGCAATTGTGCAGAGCCTTAAAGGGCGGATGGGTCGGTAGTTGAAGCAGTGAATGAAGTATGGCGCAACAGTAAATTAGTATGGGGGACTCAGGAAGATTAATGGCTCAATATGGAGCCACGATCAATCATAAATACAAAGGACTGCCTTGGCAAACTGTGTTGTTGCTTTGTTACAAGCAAACTCAGTCGCCCACCCCCAACTCCAAAGAACCAGCAAGCCAAATAGTTAAGGTCGAAAGCAACGAGTGGACTGGATGACACACCATGGTAGAGATGTGGCCTGATCAGGGGCCTTCATAGAAAGTGAAATATGATAACTTCCTCCATCATCTTTCCATTTTCCTCTTTCTTTTCATTATTCTGTAAATTTTATGTATTTCCAAGAAGGGATCAAATCCTGATTGTAATCATTTTGGGAAGCAGAGCCTTGCATGCTAAGACAGCTAGTCTAGCAGATAGTTGGATACTCTAGCGAAGATATTTTTTAACTATAACCCAAGTTCCCCCTTCTTCTTATAAATAGGGGTAAGAAACACTTAGAAAAGGTTCCAGAATTTCACACCTGCAAGGTCTGAATTCTGCAATGTCACTTTTGATTCTATTTCCTTTCTCACGGGGAGACTATACTGATATTTTGTTGAATGTTATGGACTGGTTATTTGGACCCTCCAAGTAGTAATGAAACAATCTTGGTGATTCCAATCATGATCAATATGCAATATGTTTTCCCTTTTGTAATCTCAATTCATTTGTGTTTTCCCTTCTCTGAAATAGTGTAATGAAGTTGTTGGTTTCTTTCTGATTCATGGATTTATCTAGGCTACTAAATAGAGAACAATACCTGCATTATATTACAAATTTACTTCAATACCTGTATTAATTGCAGATTTTACAGATTTACTTGTGTTTTAGATAGAAGAGGAATGACCTGTTATAGAGTTTTGTGAACCCAACGTTTCGGACTGCCAAGTGAGTCCATCATCAGGGGATACGACAATAGATATTCTTCAACCTTAATGATTTATCCATGAGCTATGCTTAGGGTATATATATTAATAGCCTACAATACCTGTATTAATTGCAGATTTATTTGTATTATTGGATTAACCTACAGTACCTGTGTGAGCCCATATTTACTCATGATGTTTGGCACTAATGATACCTATGTTATATCTGGCATGAAACCTTAATTAGCACACCGTTGTTTCTACCATTTAACCTCCTTCCTCTTACATATTTCTACTGGAAAATTGTTGTTGAGGATTATGTTTGTTTACAACCCTATGCATCTATTTCTCTCCTTCCTCTCCTCCTCTCCACCACCACCTCACCATCACTACTACTTCAATAGTAAGTTGTATCATTGTTGTGTGTTGGCCACCACAACAAGACATTTCTCTTTGAGGTTGCCCCGATATATCATACCCCCCCCCCCCCAACATTTGAATCCATGTATTGGCTTGAGTCTACCTTAATGAAGGCCTATTGAACCAAGCCCTTTTTATTATATTTTTATTACATGATAATTGCAGTGCCGCAAAAACCCCTCACAGATAATCTTCCATGCACTCCTTTATTTAAGATGTCATAGACACTGGTCTACAATCAAACTAGAGGTTGTCTCTAAGAGACTTTCTATATCTCCTGAAGCACTCGTGCTGTTGATGGTGCTAGAAAAAGCCACAACAAAGAGTATTGCAATAGATACAGAGAAGATAAGAGCCATCATGGAGTGGGTAGCTCCTAAGAGTGTGGATGAGGTGAGATCTTTCACGGGTCTGGCAGGATACTATAGGAGGTTCATCAAGAACTTCTCGCAGATTTCTTATCCCATCACATCATTGTAGAGGAAAGGTAAGAAGTTTGGATGGACAAAGGAGTGTGAGGCTAGCTTTGAGCAGCTTAAGCAGTTGTTGAAACATGCACTAGTGCTACAGATTGCAGATCCGAACAATGAGTTTTTGGTATGCACAGATGCTTGCAAGAGAGGACTTGGTGGAGTCCTTATGCAATATTGACAGGGGGTATGCTATGAGTCACACAAACTAAATGAGCATGAAAAGAACTACCCCACTCATGTTCTTGGGTTGGCGGCAATTATACATGTATTGAGACACCATCTTGTTGGCAAGAGGTTTGTACTAATGAGTGATCATATTGGGTTGAGGTATTTGTTTGACCAACCAAATCTGAACGCCAGGTAGGCTAGGTGATTGGCTAGGATCAATGAGTTTTATTTTGAGATCAAGTACATCAAAGGTAAAGAGATCAAGGTGGCAGATGCTCTCATCATACGGATACAGGTAAATCACTTGGCAGCTATGAGCTCCTATGGGACATACTACAGGGTAGGATCTTGCAGGCAGGTCAACGGGATGTTAGGTATATGGAGATTGTGTACAGTTTGTAGTAGGATGTTGGTATAGACACAGGTACATGTGGAAGTATAGGTACAGGTGCAGGTGCACAGGGTATGGATTACTGTCTTACAACAGATGGGTTGGCCAAGTTTAGAGACATGATATATGTACCGGATAGTAGCAAGCTCAAGAAGGTGATCTTGAGGGAGTTTCATGTGAAACCTTATTAAGGTCACCCAAGTTATCAGAAGACATTGACATCGGTGAAGAGATTATACTATTGGTCAAATTCGAAGAGGGATGTAGCAGAGTTTGTGGCAAGGTTTTTTGACTGCCAGTGAGTGAAAGCAAAGTGTAAACATCCAGATGGACTGCTACAGTCGATCACGATTCCAAAGTGGAAATGGGAGGTTATTTCCATGGATTTCATCACAGGGTTGCCTATGACAGTGAAGTAGCATGATTCCATTATGGTCATTGTGGACAAATTAACAAAGGTTGCACACTTCATTCTGGTGAAGTCTATGTTCTCACCTAGCAATGTGGCACAGATATTCATCAGAGATGTGTTTAGACTACATGGTGTTCTGAAGAAGATTATGTTAAAGAGGGATGCGAAGTTCACTTCCAAGTTTTGGAAGGATTTATTTTTAGGTTTGGGCATCAATTTTGCCTTTAGCACAACTTATCATCTATAGACAGACGGACAGACAGAGAAGGTCAATAGGATATTGGAGGACATGATGAGGATGTATGTGATGCATCAGCAGTGGAAGTGGGAAGAGTATATTCCTTTGGTAGAGTTTGCATACAACAACAGTTTTCAGGAGTCATTGAGGATGAGTCATTGTATGGGTGGAGTTGTAACACTCCCATCAGTTGGAGCGATCTAGTTAGTAGGGTATTGATTGGACCAGATATGTTGGCAAACATGGAACAAGATATGCAGGTGATCAAGAAGTATCTAAAGGCAGCACAAGATAGGCATAAGAGTTATGCATATAGGAACATGTTGTTCAAGGAATTCCAGGTTGGGCAACAAGTGTACTTGTGTATCAAACCGAAGAAGAGCTCCTTGCGAATTGGATCAATTGCTAAGTTAGCACCCCATTTTTTTTTACCCTTCAATATCATTGAGAGGATTGGACCAGTAGCTTATCGACTTGCACTACCTCCGACAATGAAATTCCATGATGTTTCACATAATTGCAGAGGAAAGGTAAGAAGTTTGAATGGACAGAGGAGTGTGAGGCTAGCTTTGAGCAACCTAAGTAGTTGTTGACATATGCACCAGTGCTAGAGATTGCAGATCTAGACAAAGAGTTTGTGGTATGCACAAATGCTTGCAAGAGAGGACTTGGTGGAGTCCTTATGCAAGATGGACAAGTGGTATGCTATGAGTCGTGGAAACTAAATGAACACAAACAGAACTACCCCATGCATGATCTTGAGTTGGCAGTGATTATACATGCATTGAATATGTGGATACATTATCTCTTGGCGAGAGGTTTATATTGATGAGTAATCATATTGGGTTGAGGTATTTGTTTGACCAAACGAATCTGAATGTCAGGAAGGCTAGATGGTTGGCCATGATCAGTGAGTTTGATTTCGAGATCAGGTACATCAAAGGTAAGGAGAACATGGTGGCAGATGCTCTTAGCATACATGTACATGGAAATTACTTGGAAGCTATGAGCTCCTATGGGACAGACTTACAGGATAGGAGCTTGCAGGCATGTCAGTAGGATGTCAGGTATATGGATATTATACACAGGTTGCAACAGGGTGATGGTATAGGTACAGGTATAGGTAGCGGTATAGGTACATGTGGTAATACATGTACAAGTACAAGTGTAGGTGCACATGGTATGGATTATTGTCTTACAGCATATAGGTTGGTCATTTTTCGAGACAGGATATATGTACTGGATAACAGTGATCTCGAGAAGGTGATCTTGAGGGAGTTTCATGCAAAACCTTATTTAGTTCACCCAGGTTATTAGAAGACACTGACAGCAATGAAGAGATTCTACTATTGGCCAAATTTGAAGAAGGATGAGGCAGAGTTTGCGACGAGGTGTTTTCACTGTCAGCGAGTGAAAGCAAAGTGTAAACATCTAGGTGGATTGCTACAATCAACCACAATCCCAGAGTGGAAATGGGAGGCTATTTCCATGGATTTCATCACAGGGTTGCCTAATGTTAGCACTACTCAATGTCCCAAGGCTGAGAAAGGAGACCGACGGAGGTAACCTCAAACTAATCTTTAGGTTTGGTAGCTAGCCCTACCAAATCGAAGAGGGATCTCTCAAGAATCTCACAGCCAATAAAATCATTGGGAAGGAAAATAGATCTTAGGCTACATATTCAGCTCACTAGAGTTTGATTTTAGGGTTTGTTAGACAAGGGTCATTGGTCTGGGAACTAGGTCAGGGTTTCTAAAGATCAGCTGCGGAGATACAATGGGGTAAGGTAGGTATGATTAGTGACATATTGGATTTGTCATTATCGTATAGGATTGAAATAGGGAAGGATCAAAATGAGCATAAACTTATGAATTCATTGATCAGAAGAAAGAACACATAACAAGAAAATCTCATCAGAAAAAGGGATAAGATTTATGAATTCTGTTAAACACCTATGAGATGGTCACAAGAAAGCATAGATATGGAAGTAAGGAGAAATATATTTTCAATTTGATGATAAAATAGACAAAAAACACTATCATAAAAGCATACCACAAGAATCTGAAGATAACAGTTGCAATTGCCTGTATTATTCCTGCAAAGTGTACACTAGCTCCAAGCCTCTCACTCTCAAATGTCCAACCTTTGATTTGACTTAGATCTAGCTACATATAGATCAAAAACAACATTTCCCCCTCTCAGGGGTCGAATCCATCATGATAGGAACTATTTACATCAAAATCTCTAACCATACCTAAAACTAGGGAGGTTAGAAAGCAAATCCCTGTTTAGACTTAACTAACTTAGTTGACTTTCAAAGCATTAATTAGACTGGATTAGACAGGAAATGACTCTTATTGTCACTATGACACTTAATTACATGATGTAAACTCATTAGAAAACAAATTACATTGAAAAAAGTTGACATTGACCAAATAAACTAAAAAAATTGACTTGTTGACAAAAGTGTAGTGTGATTTATCAGAAGCGAAGTGTGAGGGACAGAAGCGCACTGTGAGGCTTTAAGGGTGCTTTTGAGGGGTTTTCCTTGATATTTTTGTTGATGAAGATAGCTTAGGATGTGTACTTTCCCTTTGAACCTTCAAATCTACAAAAATCATTCTCCAAGGCACCAAAAAAATCATTTTTCCCAAGGCTACTCCAGAAGCGCAACGAGGGATCCAAAAAGGTGGTAGAAACATGGTTTTTAGGTGGTTTTTGAGATTTTCCTTGCAACCTATAAAGTGACATGAAAAATCAAGTCCATATATGAGATGTAATACTCAATATATATCCATCCATGCAAAAATTTCATTATTTCGTGGCTCTGAGAAGAAGCGCAGTGTGAGCTCATTGCGCTTCTGTGCATCATGAAATTGCCAAAAATTCCAAAATTGCCCAAAAACTCAAAATTTTCCAAATTTTCTCAAAATTATTTCTAAATTCTTTTTTTTGTCTTGTCAATGTTGAGTTAGACGATTAATGATGCATCAGCAAACAAATCAATGTTGTCTCTCTTCTTTAGCTTGATTAGGGTTTTCTTTAGCTTCTTTTTCACATTCCTAACCCTAATTTTTCAAATCTAGTTCCTGGTGAAGTAGTGCCTTGCCATGTGTCTTTGAAGCTTGGTGTCCTTATTGGCCCTTTTTAGGAGCATCTCCAGGTACTCATTTACCATGCCAAGCCAATACTCTTTGTCCTGTTCAAGCTCAACTGCAATGGTATCCTCAATGTCCTATTGACCTAGTGGAGGAGATGGCTTAATCCCTTGTCCTTTTTGCCTCTTAAGTCCTTTTTTCTTTGGCCTCCTTGGCTTGATCTGAAACTCTTTATCCTCAAGATGCTCCACATCTATTATAGCCTTAACTTTATCATCCTCTACCACCAAATTAGCCTTAGGTTGACTGAGAAAAAGTTGATTTACCTTAAGCTGCCTGTTCTCTTGTTGTAAGAATGCTATCATGAGTTTGCTTTTGCCAAATCATCCATAAGCTCTCTAATTTCTACTTCTTTCTCTTGGATTATTTTCTCAACCGAATTGTCTTTCTCATGCTCTGCTAGATTAGCCATGTTAGCATCAAAAGGTACATGTTCTTCTTCATGCAAGGGTGCATCATGCTAGTGCCTTGATGTTTCTTGTCCAATAGTAGCAGGTTGAACTCTTTTCACACTGTCGGGAGAAAATACAATTCTTTTTCCTATGTTGTAAGTCTTTGTCACTAATGGCCTACTCGATCAGCCAACCTCTTGAGGCCTAGATGGTGACTATGGTGGTGACATGACTCCTAAATGGTTTTGATGATATGACCTAATAATGACACTAAATGGATATCTAAAACCATGATTAAAGACCTTTGGACCTTTGTAGTATGCATGATAATGATATGATGACCTTCAATGATGATCGAGACATTGTTTTGGTGACTCATCACAAGGAGTGATGGCAAGACCATGACAACATTTTATGACCTTGAGTATGGAGGGAGTAGTAATGGCCTAGAACTGACTAATGATCAAATTTTATTTGAAAATATAGTAGTTTGACATCAAACCCTATCAATTGACATTGAAAGAGCACATTCGATCACTGGTGAGTCATAGACACTTACACCTATGAAAATTAAGTAGCATGATTCCATTATGGTCATTATGGACAAATTAACAAAGGTTGCACACTTCATTCCGTTGAAGTCTAAATTCTCAGCTAGCGATGTGGCACAGGTATTCATCATAGATGCGGTTAGACTGCATGGTGTTCCAAAGAATATTATGTCAGACAGGGATGCGAAGTTCACTTCCAAGTTTTGGAAGGAGTTCTTTGTAGGTTTGGGTATACAGTTTTTATTTAGCACAACTTATCATCTGCATACAAACAGATAGATAGAGAGGTCAATATGATACTAGAGGACATGTTGACAATGTATGTGATGCATCAACAATGGAAGTGGGAAGAGTACCTTCCTTTGGTAGAGTTCACATACAACAATGGTTATCAGGAGTCATTGAGTATGAGTCCTTTTGAGGCATTGTATCGGTGGAGTTGTAACACTCCTATTAGTTGGAGTGATTCGGTTAGTAGGGTATTGGTTGGACCATATATGTTGGTAGACATGGAATAGGAGATGCAAGGGATTAAGAGGAATCTAAATGCAACACATGATAGGCAGAAGAGTTATGCGGATTGGAACAGGTTGTTCATATATGTTGGTAGACATGGAACAGGAGATGCAAGGGATCAAGAGGAATCTAAAGGAAACACATGATAGGCAAAAGAGTTATGCGGATTGGAATAGGTTGTTCAAGAAGTTCAAGGTTGGGGAACAAGTGTAATTGCATATCAAACAGAAGAAGATCTCCTTGTGGATTGGAATATGTGCTAAGTTGGCACCACAGTCCTATGGACCATTCAGTATCATTGAGAGGATTTGGCCAGTAGCCTATCAACTTGCACTGCCTCTAACAGTGAAAGTCCATGATGTTTTCCATGTGTCTTTGCTTAAGAAGTATTTTAAGGATGTTAATCATGTGATTGACTAGCTTGTATTACAGGTGGAACCAAATGGAGAATACCAGGTGGAGCCTCAGTTTACGTTGAAGAAAAAGGTACTCATGCTCTGGAACCAAGCAATCGAGCAAGTTAAAGTGAAATGGTAGCACTTTGGGCCTGATGAAGATACATGGGAGGGGGGATCAGATGCGGGCTATGTATCCTTCCTTGTTTTCCGGTTGAGACAAAGCAGCTTCGATATGGTGGTTTGGTGTATGCTTTGATATGGTGGTTTGGTATATGCATTAACATGGTGTTTTGGTATATGTTTTGATATGGTGTTTTGGTATATGCTTTGATATGGTGTTTTGGTATATGCTTAGATATGGTGTTTGGTATATGTTTTGATATATATGATGTGGTATATGTTTTTGGTAATGTTGCTATATGTACATATGTATATGGACGCAAATACTGCCATGACCTATGTTATAAAGCTCCACTATGCGGTATGGGTGTTATGTCATTATGATTATGTTGTCATGTTACTATGTTATCATGTGGTTATGTTACCATGATGTTATGATGTCATGTGGATTGGCATTAAGCAGAATGGTCATTGTAAATACTGTAATGAGTTGTGTTATAAAGCTCCACTATGCGGTACGTTATCATGTTGTCATGATGTTTTGCTTTGAGCAGATCTTTTATTGTAAATATTGCATCAAGCTATGTTATAAAGCTCCATGAGCAATATGTCTTCGTTCAGCAGGTTGCTGAGGTATATGTGTGATTGAACACCAAGGACAGTGTACCCCAAGGGGGAGGGTTTTGTAATAACCCTAGTGAAAATTCCATGTAATAAAAGTTAAAAACAATAACCATGGTTGATGGGACACGTATTCCAAGCTAAATGTTGGGCTGGACATCCTAGGGGGTGTTCAATTGGTTGTTTATGGCTAAGGAAATTGGCAATGGCAATGGCTTTGGAAAGGAAAAATGGCATTTTTGGCACAATTATTTATGAAAATAATGGAAATTAGGAGAAAAGGGAGGTGAAAAGTCACAGGTTGCATGTGAGGAGGAAAATGAAGAAAATAGAGGCCTCACTTATAAAAAGGCTTCTGAGGATCAATTGGTAACCTTTTGTTAGTTGAGTTTTGGAGCTCTCTCATTATTCTCTCTCTCATACTCTTGGAAACTTAGAGTTCTTGGAGAAATTTTGGCATTGGAGCAAGAAAGGCAAAGAAGGCAAGAGGAAGTAAAGATCAAGCAGGGAAAGGCAAGATCAAGCAGCTATAGCAGGCTTCATTTCAAGTATCAACTTTCTGTGTAAATCCTTGCTAGATTTGGCATGCATGGTATTGAATGTGGTTCTTTTCTATCATGTTATGGGTTTTCCTAGGTGTAACAGTGTTTTCAGCCTAGCCTTGCCATTTCTAGATGGCCATGGTGTGATGGGATTATCATGTTTTGGTTGAGATAGATTGCCGGATGGATTTGAAGTTGAGTGGGGTGGATCTTCTAATGATAGAGCACATGGCCTAGTTGTCCCTAAACCAAACTATGGATCATGGTAAAGCCATTGGCCTAGTGATCCCTGAGCCAGATTTTGGGTTGTGGTAAATCCAAGATTGTGTTGCCTCGATGGGCCTAGGATACCTTGTCAGTGAATGGAAGGACATACAATAAAGCCAAGAAGTGTTTTGCTCTCTATTGGGCCTAGTAATCCCAGGTTTGGTATATATCATAAAGCCTGGAGAGTAGGTCTCTGTTTAGGGCCTAGTGATCTGGGTTTCGATTGCGATAAAGCTTGAGAAACTAGGAGATAGGAAATTCCTCACGGTGTTGATGGAGAAATCTGGTGGCATCCATGCTTCTTTTGCCTAGTGATCAGGTAGAGATCACATTAAATCTTGTTATGATGTGTTCATTGTGTTGGCCTAGTGATCCGAGATGGATTACGGTAAATCCTGGTTTCTGTTGATGAGGGTGAGGTGGTTTAGCCTCGGTATGCCCTCGTTGGTTCTTTTGGTTTGAGTCCCACATTCATGCTTGGAATATGGCACGAGGGTGATTGGCTGAAGAGAGACTTGACTCAGCCAATCTATGGTCGAGTGGAATGTTAGAGTCCCCTCTATAGTTGGTTTATTGCATTTGTTAATGAGAAATTCATTCCCTTGATTTCCATGTGCAAATGTATTGATGTATATGTGGATTTTGATGGCTGATATGTTTATGGTAATTATGTTCCTATTATGTTGGTTATATGTATATTTTATGACAACAATTATGTATGGATTTCAACATGTTTTTATTTATAAATGAATGGATGGTGTATATATGGCCTAATAGATGATAATGAAGCAAATGGCATGAGGGAGCAATCGTTCACAATGATTCTGAGATAAGTATGAGATCCCTACATTTAATTCTATTGTTTACACCTGGGTGGATGTGAGAGGAGGGTGTTACACCAACCATTGAGAAGCAAGGCCTATACACTCCTATGCCTACTCCTAGTCAACCTTGGGAATCCATCTCCACCGATTACATGTCATGTCTTCCTTCTACTAAGCATGGAAATGAATGTTGTTACACAATGTTTTGTCACTTTCCCAACTCTATACTTGAATTTTTGTCCTTTGTTCCACTATCGTCACAAATGTCGTAAAGCGACAAAAGCTATGTAAACTCATTCACCAAGAATTATGTGCTTGCTACATCCCTGAAGGGATGGAGAACTAATGTCTTGAAGCAATTCTGGAAAAACTTGTGAGACCCCCTAATTTGTTAGACCAACGCAACTTTTAGCAGCCAAATCCGTGTTGGTAACCATTTATCTAACTAGAAACTAGCGCTGGCAGCACGAATTTTGATAGGAAAATCTGCGTTTGTCCTCTTTAGGCAGTTTCTCCAAAAATGGAGCAGAAGCTTCTCTTACTAGAAGCGTCAAGAACAACGAGCTGGTTATTGTTGAATACAAATATGGTTGAGTTCTCCTCGATCCTACCTTTAGGGAACTTCCCCTTAAGTTGTGGACCTTCTTCCCCCTTTTTTGAATCCCTAACTCCCTCTCCTTCCTTATAAATACATTCCTTATACCCTCAAATGGTTGGTCGAACTAGGTTGGTCATTGTTGGTTGCCATTCTTCTACTCAATTGTGCTTAGATGTTGCCATTTTGGTGAGAGAGGAAAGGAGAGCTTGTTAAGTTTCGCTTGGACTTGGAACCATTATGAAGGAGGCCTTCAACATTAAGGCATTGGTTGTATGCTTCCCTCTCTGATTTAATCATTAATACAAAGCATGTTTTACTTCCCATAAGCTTGTCTATGATAGTTTGCTTAGTGCAATACTCCTTGATCTATTGTATAACTTACATTGGAATGCATATGCTATGATCTCTCTTGTTGATGTCTTTTGATCTCTTGGAATGCATATTCGAACGCAAGGAATAGCGAGGAGTGAGCCTGGGAGCTAAGGGATTGGGATCATCATAAAAGGTCAAGCGCATAGGAGAGAGGTAGGCCATCTCCCTTTCTCATTTGTCATTATTATCTAGTTTAGGGAAGTTTGATTGTTTTGTCATGGTTGTTACTAAACCCACACATTGGGCTAGAGGGATTGCTTATATCCATAGAAGGGGTTTTCTAGTTAACAATTGTGTTTTCGTGGTCGATGACAGATTCTTTAAGATGACCATTATGGAAGCCTACATGAAGAGTATCATAGTAGAAGCCATTGTTAAGCTCTTCTTTGAATGAGTGTGGGTACACTTTTGGATCCCACGGTACATTATCTCAGATCAGGACAAGAAGTTTCTAAGTACATTTTGGTGAAGTCTTTGGTCGATGTTGGATACCAAGCTCACTAAGTCCACGACTTTCCACCCCCAAACTAATGGCCAAACAGATGTCGTCAACAGGATGATCCTACATATTTTGCATATGTACAATTCAAAGCATCCACGCACATGGGATGAAAGCCTCCCACACAGCTACAACAGAGCTCTTCGTAGCTGAACTAGCCACAACACCTTTCAGTTTCAGTTGGGGTTGGGATTCCAGCCACTATGTCCCATTGATGTGGCCATACCATATGCAGCTACTCAGGAAAATCCGGCTCATGTCTAGTCCAAAGCTGACAAGGATAACAACTTCATTGAGTGAATTCAACACATTCACCAACAAGTCTATGACATATTGGATAGAGCCAATGCTAAGTACAAGCAGCATCATGATCAACATCGAGTGCCACACAAGCTCCATGTGTTGGAATTATGATACAAGTATTGTCCTTGATGGCAACTCACTGATCCAGGAGGCTCCAGAGAGACACACAGGACAAAAATGGCTGAAAACACAAAGTGTTTGGATTGTACTCAAACTAGGACCAGATCGAAGACCTCGTTGTCCTAATCGTGGTGGTGTGAATGGCTCGTCAAACCGAGCTCGTATGCGAAAGATAGAGCTCTTCAAAGTTTGACATGATAGGGGAAAAGTGGGGCCCACAACATGCCACATAGCATCCCAGTAAGCAGGTTGGACCCACATGACAGCCCATCAGCCATTGACACTTGGCATCTTCTCATTCATCTCCTAAAAACTTGCATAAGAGACAAAATCATGGAAAATGGTTAAATAAATAACCATATAATAAAATGTTGTTTAATATATAGTTAAAAATAACTATATAAAAGCAATCGAAAACATGGTTTCAGGATCGGCGACAACAACCTCCACCGAACCCTTTAAAATGGCCTAAATAGAAATCTCATGGAATATATATATATTAAGGCTGATGGCCATAACCCCCGCCGGCCTTATCCCAATCGCAAACCATATGTTATAAACATTATATATATGTATCGGGATCGGCAGAAACAACCTCCACCGAACCCTCCACAACTGTCCGCCCATATATATACATATATAACGAAACGATGTATTCAGGGGCCAGCATGGGCCATCGGTGGTGGACCCAGCCTGAACCCCAACGGTCCACACATCTGTTCAAGCACTGATCCTAACCGTCGATTGCAATACAATGCAAAGTGCCGATTATATTGTCAATAACAATATCAGTGAAGTCCCGATAAGGGTGCCAATCAATATGCCAACTGCCCTGCTAATCGCCGATGACAACGCCGCGCCGATCGCCGATATGGTATTGGCGAAGCCTTATATTGGGCGCCGATATATACGCCACACCCCTTGCAACTGTCGATAGCCGATTTTTGCAGGAACAATGCACCGATAAGGTGTTAAATGCAGGCTTTAAGGGATGGGCCGCCCAAAGTGGACCCGATCCCTATTTCAACACATTTGTGATTAATAAAAGGTCTACATATGGGAGAGGCAGGATTTGATCCCCCAACCTCTCTTTAACTATTTGTCGCTTTTAACCAGCACGCCAACCACCTGACCTTGGTAAATTTGCCCAAGGTTTTCTATTTAAACAGTCATTTTTCCCTACGCATGCAGTTCGAGGAGGAGAGAGACTGCAGGCATGAATTTCAAGGCAGAATGTAAGCACGAATTTCAAGGTAGCAAATTAATTAATATTATAATGCAGGAACCATGAATTTTGTAGGAGGGCAAAATTCTCACTTTGTTAGAATTTGACAAGTTTTATATGGTTTTTACACCTCTCATTGCTATGAACACAATGGTGTTGTTCGTTTCTTCATCAGAGGTCTGCATTTTCCAGTCAGTTCCAGAATGCACGTGGAACCATGATTTCAGCAAAAACAAGGAGCGGAACCATGAGCCATGAAATTTTCCCAAGGAGGTAAAATTTTGACATTTCAGAATATAGTCAAGTTTATACTTGTTTTTCATGGTTTTCCACAAGGATCACAATGGTGAGACTAGATTTTTCATCTGAGTTGCAGATTTTCAGTCCATCCATGGAACAAAATCATTGAGGAATCCCGGGGGAATCTAGAAGATTCCTTGAGCCTCGAATTCTCAACTTCTTAGAATTCGGATTTTGGACGGTCGATTCAGCACTACTCGACGCTACAAAGTTGATGGTGGCTTCAGATTTCTTATTCTAGTCACTTTTCTAAGTGCCAGTGCAGATGTCTACATTCTTGTGCGAGCAACCATCTTCATGAGATCGATGCCTTGAGAGCAATGGTCTCAGTAGCATCAGCAGTGAGACATCCACTTCTTCAGATGGCCCTTGGTTGTGAGGTATATGATGTGTTTGTGTACTTCTTATTTCTGCATTATGTTGTAAAGATCCATGATTGATGTTGATGCAGGATCTTGTTTATTTCATGTTGTCATGATTCCTTGCTTCATGCTATGCAGAATATTTTTTTTATGTGATGTACTTTCTATCATAACTTATCATGTTATGCTTTGATATCCCTTGTTGTATGTTGTTGGGATACTCTTGTTGTCGTCATGCATGTGTTTTGCTTTGACACCCCTTTTGTGTCATGTTGGCGGGATGCGCACCATGCTTGTTTTTTTGTCATACTGATAGGAGTATTTTGATTGAGAGTTCTAGTTGTGTAACATCTCATAGAGCCACTCCTACGTGCGGACATTCTTCCTTGTATGATCGAAACATCATCTCTTGTGTACATCACCATTATTGACAGCACATAATGCAACGACCTACACCATCTTGACACCGGGGCCCGAAGACATAGTCCCTCCTGGATGAACTCAATTATCAACAGCTTTTGTTTTCATGTTCTGATGATTATTATGTTCCTCTTATTTACAATCTACAGTTGTATTTGTTAATGTTCATTTGAAATGCAATTTTAACACATCACAAAAGTAAAAGGTCATGGAATGGTCCTTCTTCACACTCGGACCTGGATCAAGTGGTATCAGAGCAAGTCTTAACGTTGATGTGAATTGCAGTGTGAACAATGATAGAGGACGAAAGAGCAATGTACAAGACCATGCTTAATATTTTCAAGAAGGTGGAAATTATGTATAAAACTCTACAGAAAGAAACAGAGAAAAAGGAGCGCTTACAACTTTAGTTGAAAGCCACAGAAGAGGCCATGAAAGAACTGAAGCAAAACAGACGTAATCTTCAAATAGAGAATGTTGAATTGAAGATGTGTCTACATGAAGAGAAAGAGGAGAAGAAAAGTTTGCTACTACAGCTGCAAGCAAAGGACAAGGCCTTGGAAAAGCTGCAGCAAGACCCATGTGAGGTAAAAAGTAGTTATCCATCTTCATGTATGTTTCTTGATGATGATTTCTCTATGTTTGAGAATCATACCACAGGAGTTGGCTCCAAACTGCTGAATAGAATGGGATATGAAGGAAAAGTCTTGGGCGTTAATGGCCAAGGCATTATCAATCCCATCCAAGTAGAGGAATTACCGTGTCGAGCAGGACTTGGGTATGTCAGGAAAGAAGTTGGGGAATGTGATCCACCAACAACGAATGATGAGCAGCCCTCATCAGTTCTTTCCAAATCGAAAGAGAAGGTAAAAGATATTGATTTCCTTTCGATTTCATCTTCTGATAGTATGATTTATGTTGGAGATTTGGAGATCCCGATTACAGGGACAAGTATGAGGCTCCTTACAAAGACAAGGCACGAGGAGAAAAAGCTTGGTGCTAATAACCAAGGCATCACTCAGCCTTTGGAGGTTGTGCATGAGCATTAATTTGTAGGCTTCAGGTACACTAAAGAAGAGTGCTCAAAGGTGTCATAGTTGTCCGAGACATCATCAAGGAAAGATAATGATGGGAAAACATCCCCATCATTCCATGACAGTTTCCATTGCAGGTAGATAGATGAGGCAAGCCCTCATCGCCATGCTGACATCAGAAACAACAAAGGAAGGTATAATCACTTTCGATCTTCGAATGTTCATTTTGATTATGATCATGTTGTTAATGATAAACGAATATTAAGGCATCGGAAAACATGTACTTTTGTGGTTTACCTAACCATACATTTTCTAAGTGTTGGAAAAGAATGGCAGCACTCATGAGGTGTGAAAAACCCTCTCAACAGCATGAAAAGAAACAGGTTAAGTAGGCATGGAGGAAGAAAGCCTACTACAGTCATTGCAATAGAAATGGCCATCAAAGAACCACTTGTTGGAAGCTCCATCCAGAGCAGCGCCTTAAAGACAAAGCGTCGGTACGTGAACCAGGAAGAGCAGTTGTTCGACAAGCAAAGCCACCTCAAGGAGAAATGGTTTTTTCGACATGATGTCATTTTATGGTCATTCTTTGTAAATCATTTGTTGCATCTTAAAGTGTAAAAAGTGATGATGTGTTTCCATCACTTGGTCAGCAACAATGATGTCTGGTCATGTTTTGAATCGTATTTTGAGTTTCATGTTAAAACTCTAAAAGTGATGTTATGTTTCTGTCACTTGTCAAAACAATAGTTTTTGGCCTTATGAATGTAAATCGTGTGTTGCAGTGATAATGTGTTTTCCATCACTTTTTGAAGCAACCATGATGATTTGGCCTTGTTTTCATTGCTGGGGTATTACATCCATCTTGTTGTGAACTTAACCACCGAGTATGTGTTATAAACTCGTGGCAAGTATGGGACATTTGGGTCTTTAGTTTGGTCATGTCATTCAAAGCATGTCATTTTCAAAACCATGTACTACAGGTTGCAGAAGTAGCAGTCACTTAAGGCTCCGAAGAACAAAGGTGAAGGAGATGGAAGCAAGACCTTTTCAGGACGCTTGTGATGCACACAGGGTACAGATAGAGATGCATATTATTTTTCATGCTTTTGGAGGACCAAAAGCTCCTCAGTGTGGAGGATTGATCCAGGAGGCTCTAGAGAGACACACAGAACAAAACTGACTCAAAACTCAAAGTGCTTAGATTGTACTCAAACCAGGACCAGATCGAAGACCTCATCGTCCTAATTGTGGTAGTGCAAATGGCTCATCAAACCGAGATCGTATGCGAAAGATAGAGCTCTTCAAAGTTTGACACGACACAGGAAAAGTGGGGCCCACAGCATGCCACATGGCATCCTAGTAAGCAAGTTGGACCCACATGACAACCCATCAGCCATTGACACTTGGCATCTTCTCATTTGTCTCCTAAAAACTTGCATAAGAGACAAAATCATGGAAAATGGTTAAACAAATAACCATATAATAAAATGATGTTTAATATATAGTTAAAAATAACTATATAAAAATAATCGAAAACATGGTTTTGGGATCAGCAGCAACAACCTCCGCTGAAACCTTTAAAACGGCCTCAATACAAAATCGCATGGCATATATATATATTAAGGTTGATGGCCATAACCCCCACCAGCCTTATCACAATTGCAAAAAATATGTTATAAACATTATATATATATATATATATAATATATATATATATATATATATATATATATATATATATATAATATATATATATATATATATATATATATATATATATATAATATATATATATATATATATATCTATATATGTATGTATATATGTATTGGGATCGGTGGCAACAACCTCCATTGAACCCTCCGCAACTGTCCGCCCATATTTATATATACATATATAACGAAACAATGTATTCAGGGGCCAGTACGGGCCATTAGCGGTGGACCCGGCCCGAACCCCAACGGTCCACACAACTGTTCAAGAGCCGATCCTAACCATCAATTGCAAAACAATGCAAAGTGTCGATTATATCGTCGATAACAATATCAGCAAAGTCCTGATAAGGGCGTCGATCAATACGCCAACTTCCCTGCCGATCGCGAATGACAACACCGCGCTAATCGCCGATATGATATCGGAGAAACCTTATATCGGGCGTCGATATATGTGTCGCACCCCTTGCAACTGTCGATCTTCAATTTTTGCGGGAACAATGCGTCGATAAGGTGTTAAATGCAGGGTTTAAGCGACGAGCCACCCAAAGCGGACCCGAACCCTATTTCAACACATTTTTGGTTAATAAAAGGTCTACATATGGGAGAGATGGGATTTGATCCCCTGACCTCTCTTTAACCATTTGTTGCTTTTAACCAGCACGCCAACCACCTAACCTTGGTAAATCTGCCCAAGGTTTTCTATTTAAACAGTCATTTTTCCCTCTACATGCAGTTCGAGGAGGAGAGAGACTTTAGGCATGAATTTCGAGGTAGAATGCAAGCACGAATTTCAAGGCAACTAACTAATTAATATTTTAATGTAGGAACCATGAATTTTGTAGGGGGCAAAATTTTCACTTTGTCAGAATTTGACAAGTTTTATATGGTTTTTACACCTCTCATAACCACGAACACAATGGTGTTCTTCATTTCTTCATCATAGGTCTGCATTTTCCAGTCAGTTCTATAATGCACGTGGAACCATGATTTCAACAAAAAACAGGGAGTGGAACCATGAGCCATGAAATTTTCCCAAGGAGGTAAAATTTTGACATTTCATAATATAGTCAAGTTTATACTTGTTTTTCATGGTTTTACGTAGGGATCGCAATGGCGAGACCATATTTTTCATCTGAGTTGCAAATTTTCAGTCCATCCATGGAATTTTGGTCCAAGGTATTTGATCCAAGGTATTTTGGTCCAAGGTATTTGATCCAAGGTATTTTGGTCCAAGGTAATTGGTCTGAGGCACTTGGTCCAAGGTATTGACCCTAGGTACTGGGTCCAAGGTATTGGTCCTGACTGGTTTTGGTCCAAGGTATTGAAAAAGGCCTAAGAGTATATAAGGAGGAGAAGATCATTAGGCCATAGTGTGCAAGCAATGAGATTCTAAGGAATACTTCTATCTGAAGTATATATTATGTTGCAGGGTTATGTTTGGGCTAGATCTGAAATATTCATGTGAACCTTGAGTTCAACATTGGATAAGGAATCATGAGACTTGAAATGACTTATTCTTGAATGAATCTGATATTGGGAGTGACCACTCATTCAAAAGTTGCAAAATATCCTAATTCAAACAATATTGCTAGAACTTGAAGAGGAAGGAAAAATCATATTGGAACCTGGAGCAGTCACAGAAACAAGAACCTGACAGCTATGAAATCGATCAATTTCAAAGTATCTCATCAAGTGGAAGAACTTAGCCGTTGAAGATTCCACAAGGGAGGACAAGGATTTTATATAGAAGCAGCAAGAACTGCTCAAGCATTGAGGACAACACTTTTTGAAGGAGAGGGGCATGTTAGGCCCCTATACTACTATTGTAACCCCTTATTGTTATTAGTACAACCCCCTTATTATATTTCTGTACCCATGTAGTCCCCATATTGTGGTTATTGTGCCCCATAAAATCCCACTATTGTTATTATTGTGCCCTTACATTATTATTGTTATGTCGGTTCTGATTATATTATGACCCCTTATACTCCTATATATAGAAAGGAGGTCTTGTCATTTGAATCATCGAAGAATTGTTCATTTGTGTAATGTAAAGGAGGTTTCCCCCTCGAAGAGGCTGAATTATAAGGTGTTGATCTATCTTTTATATCTTTTTATGAGCTTGTTTCATAACAAAATCATACTCAATTTGCTCCAAAGTTGAATATCAATAGAAACTACAATCACCAGGTCAATAGATTCGATAGTCGTAGGAACTTCTTTAATGGGCAATGTTTTTCATGTCATAATTTTGGACACAAAGTTGCTCAATGTGTTGCTTACAAAACCATCATGACTAGAGAAGCACGAAATCAAAGGAATGTAATAGGGATCAAGAAAAGCTCCTATAATAACTTTTCTCTTCTTGAAAATGAAATAGAATGCTCAATCTATAACAACTTTGGTCCTGAAGAATCTGAATGCAAGATAAAATTTTGACAAACATCTCAAAAGGAGCAAACTCCATTAAATCCCAAGATATGGAGAAGGAAAGAATCTCAAACAGAAAGATGTGGTATAGCCTTGTACGCAGAAGGACAAGAAAATCAGTGGTACATCGATAGTGGATGCTCAAAACACATGACAGGTGACAAAGAAAAACTTCACTCGCATAATGCCTTAGAAAAGGAAAATAATATCTCATTTGGAAATGACACTTCTGCTATCATAAAAGGTAAAGGCTATGTTTTCTTGAAAGAAAAGGTTAAAGCTGGAAATGTTATGTATGTAGATGGTTTAAAGCATCACCTGTTGAGTGTCGGTTAAATGTGTGATTAAGGAAATGAAGTGGTGTTTCAATCAAACGGATGTGTTGTTTGTGAGCTTGATACAGGAGAGACCATGATCAAAGGTACAAGAACTCCAAACAACTTATACATACTCAAGGGAGGACAACAATAGTGCTATCTAAGCAAAAATGATGAAAATTGGTTGTGGCATAGAAGATTGGGACATCTAAGCTTTTCTCTAATAAGAAAAGCATGCAGATTCAAGGTTGTTCATGATGTTCCAAATATCAGCATCCTAGAAAATACAATATTCAAACCATGTGAATTCGGCAAGCAAACTATAGTTCACTTCATGGAAAAGGAAGGGTGAGCTAGTAAGCCTCTTGAACTTGTCCATACTGATTTATGTGGACCATCAAGGAAAAAGTCACCTCGTGGAGAAGAATACTTTATTTTGTTCATTGATGATTTTTCCAGAATGTGTTGGATAGGTCTTCTAAAGCATAAAGATGAAGTTTTTGAAAAGTTCCAAGCCTTCAAAGCTTTGGTTGAAAATGAATCAGGTCGAAAAATCAAATGCCTCAGATCTGATCGAGGAGGGGAATTTACCTCTAATGAATTCTTTGACTTTTGTGAACAAAATGGAATAAAAAGGCAATTCTCCACCACAAGGACTCCTCAACAAAATGGTTTGGTTGAAAGAATGAACATAGCAGTTCAACAAATGGCTCGAGCTGGCTAGATGAATATGGAACTCCTGCAACCTTCTGGGGTGAAGTTGCATTCACTACCGTAACTATTCTCAACCAAGCAAATGTTCGGGTAAACAACACTCAAATTCCACATGAACTTTGGTATGGTAAGACTCCTACTGTAAAATACTTTAAAGTTTTTGGAAGCAAATGTTATATCAAAAGGACTGATGAAAAACTTGGTAAGTTTGAACCTAGAGTAGATGAAGGTATTCTTCTTGGTTATTCTTCCAAAATTAAAGGTTATAAATGTTATAACAAAAGACTTGGAAAAATTGTTGAAAGCATTGATGTTGTAGTTGATGAAGCATGCAAAAATCCAAAACAGATAGAATCAACAAAATATTATGACAATGAAGAAGATGGGGATTATTTTCCCACATCAAATCAAAATAATATTGAAGAAGAAACCAATGAAGCACCAGAAGAAGAGATAATGGTAGAAGAAAAGACTTCGTCCAGGTATGTTTAGAAAAATCATCTAGAAACTCAAATTTTAGGGGAAAAAGAGGCAGGTGTACAGACAAGAAGAACTATTACAGGAACCTCAAGTTATCTAGCATTACTATCCTCCACCGAACCTAAAAATGTAAAAGAAGAATGCAAAGATGAATGTTGGGTCAAGGCCATGGATGAAGAACTTGAGCAAATTGAAAAAAATAATACTTGGGAATTAGTTCCTAGACCTCATGATAAAAATATTATAGGAACTAAATGGATATTCAAAAACAAGCTAAATGAAAATAGAGAAGTCATTAGAAACAAGGCCATGCTCAACAAGAAGGTATAGATTTTGAAGAAACTTTTGCACCTGTTGCAAGACTTGAAGCCATAAGGATGTTTCTTGCTCTTTTTAGCTTTCAGAAATTCAAAGTATACCAAATGGATGTAAAATTAGCCTTCCTAAATGGAGATTTAGAAGGAGAAGTTTATATTGAACAACGAGAAGGATTCATTCTTGGAAATGATGCAAAACTTGTATGCAAACTCAAAAAGGCCCTCTATGTTCTGAAACATGCTCCAAGGGCCTGGAATTACCGCCTTGACAAATATCTACACCAACAAGGTTTTACAAAAGGTTCAGCAGATAGCAATCCATATACAAAGATTGAAACTGATAAATTGCTAATTATTATTGTTTATGTTGATAATATCATTTTGGGTAGCAATGAAGAATCCATGAGTCAGAATTTTGCTTCAACGAGAATTTGAAATGTCCTTTCTCGGTGAACTTACCTATTTTCTTGGTCTATAAGTTCAAAAAAATAGAGATGGTATTTTTCTCTCACAAACCAAATATCTCAAACAGATCTTGAAAAAGTACGGAATGGAAGATTCTAACCCTGTATCTACCCCAATGGTAACATGATGCAGTCTCAGCTCAAATGATGAATCAGCAATAGCACATCAACCAACTTACAAATCCATGATTGGCAGTATGATTTATCTGACAGGTACCCGACCTGACATCATGCATGCAACAGGAATAGTTGGAAGATTCCGAGCAAATCCAAAGGAATCACACCTTCAGGCAGTCAAAAGAATTTTCAAATATCTTCAAGGAACTCAGGACTTTTGTTTATGGTATCATAGAGATGCAGATCTTACTCTTCATGCATATACAGATGCAGATTGGGCAGGGAGTGTTGATGACAGAAAAAGCACTAGTGGTGGTGCATTTTATATGAGTTCCAGGTTAGTGTCTTGGTCCAGCAAGAAACAAAGTTAAATTGCTTTATCTACAACTGAAGTAGAATATGTGGTTGTTGCATCTTGCTACACACAACTACTTTGGATGATGCAAACCTTGCAAGACATTTAGATCACATATACTCCACCCATCTCCATTTATGTGATAATACAAGTTCCATCAATCTTTCAAAGAATCCACTCATACACTCCAAGACCAAGCACATACCCATCAAATACCATTTTCTACGTGAACAAGTGCTTGAACAAAAGGTCAAATTGGAGTATGTTTCCTCCAAAGAACAGGTTGTTGATATATTCACTAAACCACTGCCCAGAGAAACATTTGAATATCTCAGACAAAAACTGGGAGTATTTGATGCATCATCCTGTTGTTAAATCTAATTTTTCAAAGAAAGGTTATTGTACACGTGTTTCATGGAGTATATTCGCATACACATGTGGGTTTATGTGGGTCAAGGAGCGTATATGTTTTTCATAAAAGAAAAACAGTGGGGCAGGCTCTGATATGGGTGCTTTGTCTGATGTTGATGATTACAGTCTATTGATATTCTCTGTTCATTAATTCTTATCTAGCTGACAAAGATGCCTTGATCATTGACTTGTTAACAATGCACAAGTAGCACAGGTTCAGGTGGAGCATTAGCCTTCACTCGCATTCTACATTGTTGGCATTATGGTTGTTGAGTCCAACCATGGCTTCAGATATTTATACTTTTTGTTGCTTAAGTCATGTAAAAGTCTAGGGTGTGATATGTCTTCTCATACATTTGGATGAGTCCTATTGAACCAATGATGTAATTTGTATCCCCACTTTGCATGGGATGGATGATTTAATTATATTTCTATCATGTATAAACAATTGGTATATCCCCACTTGGTTGGGTGGATAAGTCAAATTTGGTATATCCCCACTTATTTGGGAGAAGGATGTATGTATGTGTCCTTGGTGATAGGAAAGTCATACTCACATAGTTGCGTTATAGAGTCGTGTTATTGTTTTGGACACTATGTTTGCAGACTCTACTTATGCTCAGGAGGAGCATGGATGGTTTCAATGCATCTCATCATGTACAAAGGGGAGCTCAATCAGAGAATTCAGCATGTACTCAGGGGGGAGCATGAATAGCACAGGGGATAGAATATCTTGGTCCGCCCTTTGCCCTTGATGTCAAAGGGGGAGAGTGTCTTGGTGTGTTGTTGCCATCAAGTCCAAAGGGGGAGATTGTTGGCATTATGATATAGGTATTGTCCTTGATGTCAACTCACTCAAATGAAAGTTCACAGTGCAACAGGTCAACAGCGAAGGATTACAAATCAGATTCCAAAGAATGAAGAAAGAGAGGTACACACTGGTTCACTTTGTCCAAGGCACATATACATGCGGTTTAACATAACAAAAGTAGTGTATAATGTATACACGCACTTTCATTGGAGGAAAAGCCCGTACATGTTGGAAAACCAAGGTTTTGGTCCAAGGTATTTGATCCAAGGTATTTTGGTCCAAGGTAATTGGTCCGAGGCACTTGGTCCAAGGTATTGACCCTAGTTATTGGGTCCAAGGTATTGATCCTAAGTGGTTTTGGTCCAAGGTATTGAGAAAGGCCTAAGAGTATATAAGGAGGAGAAGATCATTAGGCCATAGTGTGCAAGCAATGAGATTCTAAGGAATACTTCTATCTGAAGTATATATTATGTTGCAGGGTTATGTTCGGGCTAGATCTGAAATATTCACGTGTAACTTGAGTTCAACATTGGATAAGGAATCATGAGACTTGAAATCACTTATTCTTGAATAATTTGATATTGGGAGTGACCAGATCTGATGTTTTGCGCCTGTTCTATTTCTTATATATCATGATCTGGGTTTGTCTGAAGTCTGGAATTGCAGTAAAGTTCTGAGTCAAAATTTGTAGATCTGTACAAAGGTTTGTCTCGGCCAAAGCGTGTGTACACGCAGGTTAGACTCTTCCAAGTAGCGTATACAAAAGAAAAGCTTATGTTCATATTTGACCGATCTATCTGATTAAATTTTGTTGTTTTACTGTTGTCGGTCAATGAAGTCCTCTTAGATCTAAACGTAGAACTGTTATATAAGGAAATTGAGTCTGTTTGATTGATTGATTGAGAAGGAAGGGTGATCCTTGTTGCTATCTGTTTTGAACTCTGAAATATGATAGTATATATTCAAAATGTCATTGATTTGTACAGCCTGTGGTTCAGAAGTTTATGATTCAGTATCTTTAGATACATATGCAGGTTGGGTTAAAAGGAAGTAGTGTATACATGCAGGTTGGGTTCAACCAAGTAGCATATACACTCCAATCCATGATTTTTGAGGTTACAACTGGTTCTTTATGATGATGCAGGGTTTTGGGTTCAGCATAGTGTTTTGGTGTCAGTGATCTGATTGTTCATATTAACTGAATATTGGTTGATGCAGTTTAAGTTTAAAAGGATTTGATGGGTCCAGTATGAAAATTTGATGAAACGTGGCCTTCAGCTTGTGGTGTTGTGATCCAGGACTATCTAGTCTGAAAATTCATGAAACGTGGCCCCTGGTGGAAGAGTGGAGTTTTATGTAGGTTGGCACCTACATACTAGTAAACATATTGGCTAATACAAGAGCTAGGGGGTTGTAGCTCCCTTCCAGTAGAAGCGGAAAACAAGAGAAGGTTGTAACCTTCTACAGGTAGAAGCCTATGTACTGGTATGAGTCTACACTAGTTCAAGATTGTAAAAGGAATTTCTTATTATTAAAAGAAGACAGAGACGACAACGGCAGGTGGTTTTACCCACATTGGGTTTCCACCTTAAATTTTGGTGTTCATGTGTGTTGCATACGTGTGATTCTTTATTCTACTTGTACTGCACTATCTAATAAATCTCTGATATTCTGGTTTAAGCTCAACACATGATAAATTGTCTAAATCACAAGTTCTCTGCATATATGCTGGTTTCTTTAAGAACAATCGCATGTACACGCTAGTTCACTTCACTGAAGTAGCGTATATAAATCTGTTTGGGAAATAAAATTATTGATCTGATAATACTTATTCACCCCCCTCTCAGTGTTATTTCCAACACCACGTGGGCGACAAAGTTTGGTTACATTTGAAAAAGGAGTGCCTCGGTAGGCCCCACCGCAATCTTCGCCCACTATGATATGGGCCTTACACCATCACTACGGATGTAGGGATAATGATTTCAAGCTCAATATTCCACCATTCCTTGGCCTACACCCAGTGTTCAATGTGGACAACCTTCGACCATACTTTCCACCATTACTGGACACATCAAACATTGCATAACAACTCACACCAACAGAGTTAAACCCAAACTGCATGGAACATGCCAAAACTGATTAGATGATGGACACATGGATAAAAAACAATCACAAGTAGAAGATCCAATGGTATTGGGTTGTCAAAGTTGGCCAACACCTGCACCAAGGCAAGTGACTCATCAGGGACCAAGTTCAACAGAAGTTTCCCCATCTCATGGAGGCACTCAACGCAATGGGGACCATTGGTTCCTAAGGGGGGAGGACTAATCTAGGTGGATATTGGTGGCCACCCACCTATTCCACTTCAACCCTCACCATTGTTTCTTTTCAGTTTCCTTAACTGTAGCACAATTTACTATTTTTGGCAGTTTTTCACGTCCTAAACTTCTGCAGCCTTTCTGAGGGACTAAATGACATTTTTAGGGAAAACAAAGAGACTAGAAAAGTCACCAATTCATCTAATTGATTGTTTTCATCCTCCTCTTTGAGATCTTTGAAACACGGTATTATTATATCCAAACGGAGAATGTATGACAAAGTTACGACCTTGGGAAGTTGATGTACCAATTTACCCAAATGGGGCCCATAGTTTCGACACTTCATCTCCTAGGGTTAGGTTTTTGGATGTTTATGGCTTTCCATTGTTTCCCAATAATAAATAGGACTTTGAGCCTCATTGTAACACAATTCAAAGGCATGTAGCCGCCACATCTCTTCTCAGAGATAAGAGCTAGTTTATTTCCATTATGTATGTAAGCATATTTCAATTCTTGATATTAACAAAATGAAGTGTTATTTCTGCTGCAACTTTGTATTTATGGTTATGGTTATATTTGTATTATGTTGTGTTATTTTTAAGTTCAAATCAGTGGTATCAAGGTGATCTGCTCTTTCTCTATTTTTCTTTGCGTTTCCCCAACAAGGTCAGGGTATAAGAAATTAGGGCTTGAATTGGTTGAACATTTGCAAGACCATCTTCGCAAACCCTGACGGCCTGACGAGGGGTAGGAGATACTTTCAAAATATTGCTTGAAGAATCCCTTGAGCGACAGAGCAGAGGAATGTAATGGTGGACAACTTTGCCTAGATCCTTCGGTGGCTACCCGCAGGCAACACATCTCCTTCCAGCAGCCACTTTACAAGTGCCACACCCTTTAAGTTACAATTTAAATTTGACATCCCCATATTTGAAGGTCAGATAGATGCAGATGTCATATATAAATCGTTAAATATGCTAGAATGATATTTTCGGTTCATGATTTTTCCAACTGGGAAAAGATTACTTGTGCACTTATCAAAGTCACCCCCCCACATCAAGGAATGGTGGGAAACCTACTGTGAGAAGAGGGACGAGAGAACACCCTCACTATTTTCAAATGCCAACACTTGGAATTATTCACGGGATTCCATCAAGGAGTGGTATTACCCTCTTGAGAGTTACGAGGATAAATACATAAATTGAACGACGTTACGACAGGGAACAGACCAAGACATGTCAAAGTTCACAAATATTTTTCATGCCCTTCGCATGAAGTTGTGTATCAAGTATTCTTAGAGGTATTTGGTACTCAATTATCATGGTTGTCTACACAAGTATTGTTATGAACCAGCTCAAGGAAAGATAGAAAAGATAGATCAACGCCTTAGAATTCAGCCTCTTCGAGGGGGAAACCTCCTTTACATTACATAAATGAACAATTCTTCGATGATTCAAATGACAAAA
>APFE030942612.1:0-12434 GCA_000404065.3 Pinus taeda
TATATTAAAAAAAACATCCAAAATACCAAATTAGTTGTAGAAAACATGAAAACATGCATATTTTTACATAAATCAAGATAGATATGGCATCCATTGTACATCGATGATTAATTATTCCAGCATCAACCATCTAGAATCTGGATTCCTCTTCTCTTGTGTAGCCTTTGCCTCTACTTCAATTCTATAGGGATATTAGTCAACATTGCCTAATTTTGATCAAACAGCCTAATCCAAGCTTTATAATATGGTAGAGAAAGCTTAACATGCCTGATCAATGATTTTGACTTGAGTGAAGGGTACATAATTGCTAAGGCCATGACAAAGGAGTTCAACAATCAACAACACCAACACCGGGGTACATATAGGGCTTGTGCTCTTGATTAAATGCCAATCACATGCCCTCCTACCTGATAGAATCCAATGAAACACCAAAAACCCATTGATCCTAAAAACTGTTAAGTCGGCTGAATTTTGAATGGGATATGAAATTCTATTTTCTCCATATGAAGTTTGATGAGGTTGGAACCGCTCTCAAACATCCTCAGTCATTTCATGTTAATGTTAAAAATTTAAATAAAAGTGTCATTCTCCTTTCTCTTTCATTTCCATCCTTTTACTTTAAGAATTTAACATTACCATTAGAGAGCATCTAGGAAGCGTCTAGGGAGCATCAAGGGGCACCTTGGGAGTATTCAAAAAGTGTAGTTCCTTACATAACAATTCAAAATTTCCAAAACAAAAAAGCCCCGCGAAACAATGTGAACCATCCACCTTCTCTCGAAGTGACAGATGCAGAGTCTAGTTGCAGCCAGATGCTGGGGAACACAGTGCAAAGTTGGCAACAGTGTTGACTGGCACAGTGCAAAGTCAGCGGCAGCTTAGATGCCTTAGTGACAGCGCAGATACTAGCAGCAGTCTATTGTCAGAGTCGGGCGATAGGTGCATCATACTGATCACAATTGATTCAGTGTTTAGGATGTTTTTGAATTGCAGATGTTACGGTTGCAGCAGCAACAAATGAGAGGGAGTTGCAGTGCAGATGCAATGTGGGCAGCAGTATGGCAAGGTCAGCAGTAGCACAGATGCAGTGTATATTAGAGTGGCGCGGTAGTTGGTGGGCAGCAATAGCCAGACATCAACAGTATGATAAGAGATGATGCAAAGACACGGTATTGCTACAGGGGGCAGCAACTCTAGAACACGTTCCTCGTTAAGAGGGAGTGTTAGTTTTTGTAGCATTGATGTGTTCTAACCTTGAAATTTTGTGGAGAGGCTAGAATGCATGAGTTCTCCAAAATCCAGAAATTGTTTTCTTGAAATTCAGCCTAGAAATGACTTAATTAGATTATTAGTCAGTTTTTAAATATTTCCTAACTCTAAACTTAGGGAATATAATTAATTAAGTTATTGTGTGAATGTTCTAGAACCTCACACAGATCGACTTCAAGTTAATCCTAGCCATCAATTAAGATCTAATCTTGGTCGTTGAAGTTTCAAGGAGGACTGTAAGAAGAAATCGATGGGGCTTTGAGAAATCACTTGTGCACTTCGATTCCATGAGCAAATCGATTTCCTAAGTAGGAGCGTTCAGTTGTCAGAGAGAGAAACAGAGAAATCGAAGATGTGAGAGAGGGGCAGAGACAGTGAAGCCAAAGGAAGGATTCCCGTTCTAGTGAGTGCATATGTAAAGAGGAAGAGGAGCCACAAAGAGGCTGACACAGAGCAGTGCAGTAGCCTCTAGAGGCAATTTTGAAATTGTTGGGAGAAACAGAGTTTCAATCCCAGAAGTTGGGCAGATGTTCCAGAGGCCAAGAGAGACATTTTCCCAGACAACCGCAAACCAAACAACTTGAGGTGAAGTTATTTCGAGCTTAGTGCAATAGTGACTGCGCTAGGGTGACGCAGTGACCATGCAGAGCCAGTTTGGATGCTCAATTTGAGCTGAGGTCAAAGCCCGGATTTGCCTATGGAGTGAGGAAATTCCTCACTAGATTTTTCTTGCCAGTTTTTCTCTTTAGGATTGCCAATTTCGGCATCCAACTGTACTCAAATTATTTCAATGCTGCATAATAATAGAACCCTTCGATGTTGCACCAATTTTCTCACGTTGGATTTTTCCAAGGACATTTGTCCAAATATAATTGTGTCACTTTATGTGTATGTGCTAGTATTTCTTCCAACGTTTATTTCTTCTGCAGTTTATTTGTGTAGGTTGCAGTGTGATTGATTCGATATTTGCTATAGTAAACAGTAAATAAATTGTTAAGAATTAATTTATCAATTAGGATAATTATTTCAAATTGTTGCAATAGGATTTGGGTTTCCGAATTTTCACAAGGTCAAGGACAAGCCCAAAATGAGACGAGCCTTGAAGCACTCATCTTTGGAAAGTTGAAAGAACCAATATAGTCAAAGTCAAGATGGCTTCCTACTTCAAGAGTGATGAGAAGATGGGTGACTCATCTAATTTTATTGTATGGAAAGTTAGGTTGGAGATCATAGCTGATAACAATGATGTTTTGGACTACATTCAAGGAAAGGTACCCGAGCCTTTGGAGAATGCATCCGTTGCTGCCAAGAACAAGCACAAGAAAGGTGATTTGAAAGCAAAACAAATTATAGTTGATGGTTTACAAGATAATATACTTGTATATGTTAGGAACTTGAGAAGTTCTAAAGACATGTATGATAAGGTAGCTGGCATGTATGAGGTCAACAATTTGAATGAAATCCTCACCTTGAAAGATCAACTCAAAGACACGAAGATGAACAAAGAAAAGTCCATACAATCTTTAATGAGGATCTCTCGTATTAGAGATCAATTGCTAAGAGTTGGAGAAGTTGTGCTTGACAAGGAACAAGTGGTCGTGACTCTAAGAGGTTTCCCTCCTATATGGGAAACATTCATCACTACTATAAGCAACACAAATGTCCTCCCTTCATTTGATAAAATTGTTGGAAAGCCCACTCAACAAGAATCAAGGGTGATAGGAAGAGAAAGGATTCAAAAGCACGAAGAAGGAGAGCTCATTGCATACATCGCTCATGACAAGAAGAAGAAGAAAGGGAAAGAAGATCCATCAAATTCAAGAAAGCCTCCTCGAAATTCTGGTGGAAGACATGAATATGTGAACATTGAATGCTACAATTGTCATTAGAAAGGGCACTATGCTCGAGATTCACCCAAGAAGAACAATGGAACACGTTATAATAATAGAAGCAACAACAACAGGTTCAATGATCAAAGAAGGAGAGATGACCGAAGGAATGACCGCAATGGAAGAAATGATAGAAGAAGAAAAGATGCTCCAAGGGGGACCATGAAGAAGACAAAAGTCGTCCACAAAAGTCAAAATTCTCCAGGTATGAAAGTAATGTTGTGAATCAATCCAAATATATTCTTATTTTTGCTCTTACGAGTTCATCTCCTCCAGATTCGTGGGATGGTTGGTTGGTTGATAGTGGGGCCACTCATCACCTAAGTCACTGGGTTCGGCAAATTTTATCCTTGGGATTCGAAATTCGCCGAACCTAAAACGAATTCGAACAAATTCAATTATGTACGCGAACAAAATGGCGAATTTGAACTCGAACCTAATGACGAATTCGAACCCGAACAAAATGGAGAATTTGAACCAAAAAAAAAAAATTTGGCAAAAAAAATTGATTAGGTTCGATTAAAAAAAATTGGGTTAGATTTTCGGTTGGTAAAGCCGCCGAAGGTGTTAACTACGCAATCGCTTAAGGAAGACACCCAACCTTGACTCACTGCAAAACTAGTAAGTATTCATGAATAAAACATTTTGAATTATAATCATGTTAGTCAATATATATACAAAACAAAGTTACTTTTTATAAATATAGATATACAAAAATAAAATAAAAAACTCGAGATATAAACTTTGCAGTTGATCACGCAAACAATGTGCTCACAACATCAATGCTCCTCAAGTTAGATCATAAAAGGAACGGAGGTTGAGCTAGTGCGCGAAACCCGATATAACATACGAGATAATAACTTGTATATATACCAGATCCAAACCAAATATTATCAAACATACATCGAATTATTGATTTCGACCAAAACAAAGCTACTTATGCATAAAGAATCCACATATTAACAAATATCCACACAATTTGTTCACTAGTTAAATAGATTTACTGAAATGGAGTATTTCTACAATGTTCAAACCACACAACAAACTTGCATTAAACCACACAAAAATGAAAGGGGCAATGTGCTAGGTTGGTGGCCCCAAGCCAGCGAGCAGTGTTGCCTCTTAAAGAGAAACTAAATCACAATAAAATAGTATGTCGTAGATAAAACCTGAGCATCACCAGTCTTATATTGATGAATCCACAGCTTAAATAGGAATGGCATAAAAGAGTTTGACCTAGTGACCGCACTACTAAGCAGAGATACAAACCTGAAACAAAATAAAACTTGGTATCCTTGCTACTAACCTATCTTAGATCTAGAGTCTGGTTTTTACAGAAAATACAACACAAAACAATTTTTATACATGCCATATTTGGACCCTATTCTGAGCAAAGACTACGAGAGATCTAACAGTCTCCCCAGATCTTGAATTAGGGAAACAACCAAAACACCCAAACTGAGAGTAGATAGGTAGGATTCAACTGAAATAACTCAAACAAAGGAACCTCAACCCTTGGTCTCATTAACTTAAATAGCTGCCAAAGTGGCAGACCGACCAAGCACGCGATGTTGACTGAAGATCCGCTCCAATAGGCGACAAAGCATTTCAAAGCCATGTTTTAGAGAACCCACATGTTCCTGTATCATTAGCGGTTGCGCACATATGCCAAACTTGGACTTTGGTTGCAGGACCCTTTGAGGGTTGCACAATCCTGCATAACCTTCATTAATAAAACCTAATAATAATAAGTAATCCTATGTGTTTGCAATGTGCATTATGGACTTTGTAATTTGACTTTAAATTGATATATATATATATATATTTTAAAATTTCTATATCTCGAACTTTATGGCAAAATTTTAGGTGTTGAACTTTATCGGCAAAAATTTAGGTGCCTAACTTTATTCAAATTTCAAGGTCTCCGAACTCGAACACGAACACGAACATGGTGACTTAGCTCATCACTTCTCTTGGTAGAGAGGGAGTCAAATTTGAAAATCATTCTTGAAGACAACTCCACTCATCACGTTAAAGGTTTTGGATCCATCAAATTTCATTTAAATTTTGGGGAATCTATTGTACTACATGATGTAATGTATGTGTTTAGATTAAAGAAGAATTTGGTATCAATATCTGCTTTGAAAGATAAAGAGATGAGGGTTGCTTTCATCAAAGGAAAGGTTCTTACTTGGCTTGTTGGATCGCTTACGAGAGATGCATTCACTTTGGGAACAAGATATGAAGGACTCTACAGGGTCACTAGAAGACCACTGGAACAAATCATCTCAACGAATTATGGCACCAAAGATTGGCTCATTTTCATTATTATGCTCTTCCGAAATTGGAGAACTTGGTCTCAGGGATTCCAAAGGTTCAAGCTCAACATGATGGAGTATGTCCGAGATGTTTTAGTGGAAAAATGACAAGGGGACCATTCCCCTCTAGTGAAAAAAGGACCAATGGCATCCTCAATCTCATTCATCCTGACATATGTGGACCGATGGGCGTGCACTCTATTAGTGGATATCTCTACTACAACACATTCATTGATGACTTTTCAAGGAAGACATGGATATACTATTTGAAGCATAAGGATGAAGCCTTTGAAACATTTAAGGAGTTCAAAGCATTGGTTGAAAATCAAAGAGGGAAGAAGATCAAAATATTCAAGTCTGATAATGGTGGAGAATACATGTCAAATGAATTCATTGACTTTTGCAAAAAGGAAGGTCTCAAGAAGGATGCTTCATGATTAAAAGTTGCCTAAATTTCTTTGGGCCAAAGCTTCACATGTTGTCGTATATGTTCAAAATAGGGTGCCTCATCAAGCTTTGGAAAACAAGACTCCCGAAGAAGTATTTACAAGTGTGAAGCCCAACATTAGTCATCTCCGCATATTTGGATGTCCCATATATTTCCATGTGCCAAAGGGCAAAAGGAACAAATTGGAAGCTACAGGAAGAAAAGGTACATTTGTTGGGTATTGTGAAAAATCTGAAGCATTTAGAATATATATTCCTGGTCAAAGGAAGGTTGAAATTAGCAGGGATGTTACATTCGATGAAGATGTCGCTCTTGGAAAAGCAAGAGACCTTCCTCGGCCTCCTCCTCCCGAGAAGAATGGTGATATGGATATCTTGGATGGTCTGCCAGTGCCTGAATCCGAGACTAATATTGTTGATGATCCCATGGAGCCCATGATATGGATATCTTGGATGGTTCGTCCATGCCCGAATCCGAGACTGATATTGTTGATGATCCCATGGAGCCCATGGAGCCCTTAGATTCTACTCGTAGTAATCCTCCTACTAGGAAGAGACCACCTTGGCTTTGTGACACTCTTCAAGATGTTGATAGTCATGTGCCCATCCAAAGATCGTTTAGAGAAAGAAAGAAGCCATGCAGGTACCAGGGATATGTTGCAGCCACGAGCACTATGATTCAAGCCGAACCTTCCACATTGGAAGAAGTCACAAAAGAACAGTTTGGAAAGATGTTATGGTCGAGGAATATGAATCTATTATGAAGAATGATGTATAGGATGTTGTGACGAGACCGAAGGGGAAATCCATGGTAACTTTGAAGTGGATATTCAAGATCAAGCATGGAATTGATGGAAGCATTGAAAAATGCAAGGCGAGGTTCGTGGCTTGAGGATTCTCCCAGAAAGAGGGAGAAGTTTATGATGATATATTTGTACATGTGGCTCGATATACAACCATTCCTTCAATAGTTTTCCCTTGCTGCGAGTCAAGGTTGGACCCTTCATCAAATGGACGTAAAGACCGCATTCCTCCATGGCATGTTACAAGAAGAAGTATATGTTGAACAACCTTAAGGATTTGAAGTAGAGGATTGAAAAAAACACATGTTTGTAGATTGAAGAAGGCATTGTATTGTTTGAAGCAAGCCCCAAGAGCATGGTACGCCCACAAACACTTATTTGGTGAAGTTGGGATTCACAAGAAACAATGTCGATCCCAACCTCTACTTCAAGTTAGTCCAAGGTATGTCATTGATATTCGTTTTATATGTTAACGATCTATTCTTGACAGGTAGTGAGCCCCTAATGATTAAGTGTAAGATCCTCTGAATTCGAGATGAAGGACCTTGGACGCATGCACTATTTTCTAGGCCTTGAGGTATGGCAAAGGCCCGGTGAGATTTTCCTTTCACAAGGAAAATATGTTGTGAAGTTGTTGGAAATATTTGGAATGATAGAATGCAATTCCCTACCCACACCGATGGAAATGAACTTCAAGAAGTTGTGTGGAGAAGTTGCAAGACCCGATTTGGTGAATCCATCAGAATATAGACAGTTGATTGGGGCTTTGATGTTCCTTATGAACACCCATCCGTACATATGTTATGCAGTGAACACGCTGAGTCAATTCATGACCAAGCCTCTCCATGCACATTGTACCGCTACCAAACACATTTTGAGATATTTGCAGGGGATGATTACACTTGGTCTGAGATACTTTGCTGGAGATAGTTGACTTCATGGATACATCGATGTGTAGATTTTTCTGTAGATTCAACAGCTCATGTAATGTACTAAAACATAAGACAAGAATCTACTCTACTTTCAACAACAGAAACCAATAATGATCAATGAAAACAATAATCAGAAAGAGGAAGAATATCAATGGCACATAAAACAATATTTCTTTGAGGAAAGTAACTGCTCAAAACCTCGACTATCTATATTGCATTAACCAGAAGATCTGAGAAGAAAATACAATGTATGTTCCTCCCGAACAATTCCTGCACAAGTATAATCTAACTCTTTGCTCACAAGCTAGCTCAGGCCAACACTTAGCCTATTAAGCTGCCTTCCAAGCCCCTACTTCCTTGTCCAATTCCTAGAGGAATTAGCCTCTATTTAATGAGGAAATCCTTCTTACATAACTGCGCAATCCAAACTTAGGTCCTCAACTGATTGCATGAATCATCTGTACAACTCGGAAAATTATACAACTGATAGTACATTGTCCCTGCACTCTAGTCTCAACTGGGTCTTCCTTTGAGTTGACATGCATGAGTTATTCTCGAGTGAATCTTCAGTTAGCTAGTGTGACACTGAGGATGCACCAGTGCACCAACTACTAGTTCCTCCAACAATTAGAACTAGTTTCACCAACTATAACTTTGTTGCATTGAGTTATCAAATTAAAACTCCAATAAACTCAATCTGGAACCCTAATCTTAGGGATCACACTTACATGACTCCAGATAGACTTCCAACTCGAAATTCCTAAGTTAACTAAGTCAACTTAACTTAGTTTAACTATTACAAGTTGCTATGAGAAAAGAATTACAATTTAATTCAAGGACAAATTAAATTAGAATTTCTAAATGTTATTTTTTATATTTCTTGTTATTTTCAACACAATGTTAACTGAGCAAGAAATGTTATCTACATGAAAAGGATGTCAGGTTGTTGCTTTAGTCTTGGATCTGCCATGATATCTTGGATGGGCAGGAAACAGAAGTCTGTAGCATTGAATACTGCCGAGGCAGAGTATATTGTTGCTAGCATGGCTAGTTACAAAGCAGTATGGTTCAGGAAGCTCTTTAGAGAGTTATTTGAGTAGGTCCTAAACACTACAGTAATATATTGCGACAACAAGAGTGGGATCTGTCGCTGAGAATCATGTGTTTCATAGCAAGTCCAAGCACATAGAGATCCAATATCACTTCATTCGTGATATGGTATAGATAGGATCCATTCAACTCCATCACATAGCGACAGACGAGCAAATTGCAGATATTCTCACCAAGTCTTGGTCTTCAGAGAGCAGCTTGGACTGATGGATGTGACCCCTCCTGATAAGGGTCACCAATGGTCGAGGACACTGAGCTATACTTTTCCCCCCTGTCTGAGCTCTCGAGGTGAGGAATTGAGATAGAGGGCTCCCAGGGTTGAGGGAACTCTAGACAATAGGGTATCACCCCTATTTGTTACCCATAGGATTGGAGTAGTAGCTCACCCTATCTTGGTCTTTGCAAAGTATACCCTAGTTAGCATCATATTGTTTTCAACACAATGCTAACTAGGTGGGAAATGTTATCTACACGAAAAGGCTTGTTGGGATTATCCCTCCCCGTCTGGCCAACCGGTGAGGAGGCTTGGGGGCGTAAGATCCTTAACTTTGGTAACTCAGGTATCTCGCCCAAGCTAGTATTATGATGCAGGTGTTCTACCACATGACTCCTAAGGGTCATTGTTGGGAAGATTAGTGGGCAATAGGATGGATTGAGTAGTAGCTCCCCTACACCACCTATTTCTCAATATAGGTTGAGTTGTAGCTCCCCCATGATATTTCCAAGTAGTAGCCCAATGACGTATTTCCGAGTAGTAGCCCGCTGACAGATATTCCAAGTAGTAACCCACTGACAAATATTCAGAGTAGTAGCCCACTGACAAATATTCAGGGTAGTAGCCCACTGACAGATATTCAAGGTAGTAGCCCGCTGGACAGAGGGTGGTAGCCTTTGCTCCCCACGATTCTTCTTCTTTAGATTCAAGAATGTTTCAACAGATAGAGTTGAGCATATTTGTACACATGATGACGGGATGACACATTGATCAATGGACAGGTTTTTACAGGTGGAATTCTCCACTTTGGACTATTCATATGATGGAGATGATGATGGCATTGAGTTCCTCTTTAAGAGAGGACCAAAATCGACCTAAAGATCACCTCATTCAGACTAGCAAAAGTTGGTTTTCGATTTTGTGCACCCACTCATGGATATTGGATCAGGTCAGCTTCACTCTCATGCACACTAGGACAGGTCGGCCTCAACATCAAATGGACATTGTTGGACACCCCTAGAAGCCTATAAATACAAGTGACCTAGAAGCTCATTTGGACATCACAGCATCAAGCATCTTCTTCTCTTCTATCTGATTTGGTTCGGCACATTGGTGAAGGAAAAGGTCGTACAAAGGTCCGAAGTCTCAAATCCGAAGCTCGCACAAAATTAGGGTTTTTGTTTTGGACGTTGGCACAAAACTGGGAAATTTTTCCCTGGACGCACACATGTTATGGTCAAGACAGCGTCCAGGAAGCTATAGACGCACACGCCCTAACCTAAAGGGAGCATCCAGGGATTTGAATACAATTGACCATCATCCGAAGATTTCTAAAGTTGTCTGAAGCCTGAATCAAGTTGTCTCTGATATATTCTGCCACTGTAAATTGGTTTCTGAAGTTGTTGGGTTGTATAACTGATCATATTGTATTGGGCTCATTGTCCTCTCTGCTGAACATTTTATGACAATCTAATAAAAGAAGAATTTCAAAGGCTTTTCCCCCTAGTGGGGTTTTTCTTGTCTTTGACCAAATCGGGGTCTCTTGTTGATGTGCTGATTTGTCTTCTTTGTCATTGCATATATTGTTCTATCTTCAATTACTGTTGATGAATGGAAAGACTAATTGTTGAAGTTTGAAATTGGACTAAAGTAAATGTGTTAAACTCACACGGAATGTAAACAGTCATAAATGATAGAACATTGAATTACATATATTATTGACATGATATACATTTATAGTACATTGGAGTGTACGTTGGATTCCATATTACAAAGTCTCTTGGACTCTGGCAGCTATTCACATTCCACACCAACCCATAGAGGATTATGTGTCCAACATTCCCCCCGTAATCCGAAGGGGTATGTATGAGTCCAAGAAGAGAGTTGTAACAAAATGTGCAAAAAATGCATGGAAGCACTAGGCTGAATGTGCTCTCTGAAATGTTGGTATAAGAGTGGTGGTTTAAGGATGACCACCAACACTGGAATGCATAGTGCAATTCCCGAAACTCTTCCAAGTCTGGCAAGAAGTTGAAATCTTCTGAAAGAGGAAGTGTCCCTAATGTTTTGAAGAGGGCAACCTTCAACCTTGAAAGGGAGGTCTCACCTCGCATAAAAAGGGAGAACCTCAACCTAAAAAGGGAGGTCTCAACCTGTGATGGTTTAAAGATGACCATCAACTCTGGAATGCTTAATGCAATTCCTGGAGCTCTTCCAAAACTACAAGACGCTAAAGTCTTATGCCAAGTGTCCCCAGTTCTTTAAGAGATGTTTCAACCCCGCATAGATGGTTTAAGGTTGATCATCAACCAAAAGCATGCTCAGGGGCATCTTTGTTTCTGGCTACAACTCTAAATCTGGTATGGCAGGTTGTGGCTCAGGCTTGCTTGATGCGGCTTTGAACCTTGTATATGACTATCATTTCCACCCCTATCAAATACTAGGTGAGATGATGGAGAAAATTCAACTGCAAGACCATTTAATATTCTAGAAGAAATCCTAACATATGACTGAAATATCTTCTTGGTTGTTGAAGCCCATTGCCAAGAAGTGATCAATCCAAGATGAATCTTTGTTCTTGCAGGAGACTTGTTTTTGAAGCATTTGTGTGAAGAATGAGTACATTGACCACAATGCTTGCACGGATGAAGATCAAAACAATGATCTTTCATATGGCCAACTCGGTCACAATGTTGGCATATAACATTCTTCTGTTGTTGTTGTGGAAGAGGAGCGAAATCTGGAACAATTGAAGGTGAACTACCATGAAGAAAACCAACACTTTGAAACTTGATGGGCTTTGAGTAATCTGAAATATGAAAGGAAACCTCCTTATCATATACAAGACCTGTTTTGTGCTTGTTATGGACAAGCTCTTCCCAAGGTCTGATGATGGACTTGGGAAGCATATGCTGAGTTTTTGTTTTTGCATGAAACTCTGCTCTTGCACTAGGCACTAAATGTGAATCAACCTCAATCTTATTGATTTCATCACTTGCTGGTTGTTGATTTATCCTTGAACAGAGGATTGTTTTCGGCAAAAAAAAATTCAAATGACAAATCTGTTGCAGCTCATCTCGCTGGAACTGAGATTCTAGTCGCAAAAAAATCAATATTTTCCTTGTTTCCATCAAGAGCACTTTGAACACGCTGCGAAATCTACACAAACACCTCCTCTTGCTTGACCTCATGGCTAAATACCTTGTCAAAAGTAAATGAATGCTTCTGCCCAGGACTCTGTATCAGATTAATGCCCTGACCAACTAACTCAATCGATGTAGGATATAGCACAACCGAGGGCTCACCAACATATTCATCTTTGGGTAATAACCAGTGTTGTTAAAATCGCGATATTATCGTATAATCACGATATTTTCAACAAAAAGATAAAATCGCGCTTAGTACTCGGATAAAAGAAATTTGCCTAATTTTTTCAAAAAAAATCACGATTT